>OU744799.1:12753306-13045844 GCA_916614155.1 Mesoligia furuncula | reverse complement strand
AAAATGTCTCACCGATGGTGGCGCGTGTGTTGGATTATTCGGTTCCCTACAAAATGGTTGAGCTGGATGGTGCTGATCCACGCGTCATGTTCGTGAACGGGTGCCGTCGGTTGAGACTGGTCATCTCTTAACTGCCAAGGCTTATTTTTAATCTTATATTTTGAATTGTTTCTTCATTTGTCTTTTTCTTTTTACATTGTTCTCACATATAGAAGCAACAAGAATAATGTACCCAGGATTTTGTAATAACTTGATTTAAAAGAGTGTCCATGGAGTTTCTTGCCCGTTCTTCTCCATAGAGATCTACGTTTTGGAATGGGCAACTAGCTTCAACTTTCTGACTAACTGACAGACTATTTAATTTTGACAATTCAAAAGTGCCTGTACAAGGTTTAATTGAAATAAATGCTTTGAGTTTGAGATATACACGCGTTTCCCGTGGCGTGCATTGCATAAAGGCATATAAGCAGTGCATACCTCGATAAATCACCATAAGCCTGTCAATTACATTTTAGTGTATGTACCCCACAATTATGAAACTCACTACCCGTGAGAAGTACGTCTGGCGACTGCCTACTGCCGCGCGTAAATGTATGAAGATTTTGTTTTTTGTTAGATATGATAATTTAGTGAGTTTCATAATTGTGGGGTACATACACTAAAATGTAATTGACAGGCTTATGGTGATTTATCGAGGTATGCACTGCTTATATGCCTTTATGCAATGCACGCCACGGGAAACGCGTGTATATCTCAAACTCAAAGCATTTATTTCAATTAAACCTTGTACAGGCACTTTTGAATTGTCAAAATTAAATAGTCTGTCAGTTAGTCAGAAAGTTGAAGCTAGTTGCCCATTCCAAAACGTAGATCTCTATGGAGAAGAACGGGCAAGAAACTCCATGGACACTCTTTTAAATCAAGTTATTACAAAATCCTGGGTACATTATT
Organism: Mesoligia furuncula; assembly: GCA_916614155.1. Classification (NCBI taxonomy): domain Eukaryota; kingdom Metazoa; phylum Arthropoda; class Insecta; order Lepidoptera; family Noctuidae; genus Mesoligia; species Mesoligia furuncula. The sequence continues at coordinate 13,044,893 of OU744799.1, read as the reverse complement.
CTTGTTGCTTCTATATGTGAGAACAATGTAAAAAGAAAAAGACAAATGAAGAAACAATTCAAAATATAAGATTAAAAATAAGCCTTGGCAGTTAAGAGATGACCAGTCTCAACCGACGGCACCCGTTCACGAACATGACGCGTGGATCAGCACCATCCAGCTCAACCATTTTGTAGGGAACCGAATAATCCAACACACGCGCCACCATCGGTGAGACATTTAAGTGAGCATGACACGTTCTCAACTGCCATGCTCTTTCAAGTCAACAACAAAAAAAAAATTATAATAAACGGAAACATGGTTCTTACATTTACAAAATTAAAAAAAAAAAAAAAAAATGCTTCTAAATTATACAAAACTATAGTTTGCAATTTATTTAAGATGTTTATATAATTTACTACCAAACAGGAAGAGGTATCTAATATTGCAGTATTCAACAATTAAAACTGGATTGAATAAATTAAAAAAGTTATGTTCGTAATGTCAGAAATATTGAAAAAGAAAAAGGGAAGCACCTCTTCCAAATATTGAAATTTTAACTAGTGAGCCCAAGTGCCTGTGGAGCAGGACCAGCATTAAGCCAAGCATTTTTATCTACGATATAATCATCCAACTTGTAATATGCTTGTCTACATAGTGTGCGTTTAATGCATGTTTTAAATTTCTTCTCGTTTAATTGAAGAATATCGAATGGTATTTTATTATAACATTTTACACAGTAACCCATAAAAGAAGTTTTTACTTTAGACAATCTGAAACGCGGTTGATCTAATTTGTCCCTATTTCTAGTGTTAAAATTATGCCTGTCACTTATCTTACTAAAAAGGTGTAGATTTTTTCGAACGTACATAATGTTTTCATATATATATTGACAAGGAACCGTCATGCTGTTAATTTCTTTAAACAGTTCTCGTAGAGAATCGCGTCTGCTGAGCTTGTAGATGGCTCTGACAGCCCTCTTTTGCAGAATGAAGATAGAATCAATATCTGCAGCCCGTCCCCACAACAAAATACCGTAAGACATGATGCTATGAAAGTAACTAAAATAGACCAGTCTCGCGGTATCCACGTCTGTTAATTGGCGAATTTTCCAAACAGCGTAAGCGGCTGAACTTAGCCGCCCTGCAAGTGATGTTAAGTGCGGACCCCACTGTAGCTTTGAGTCAAGCGCGATCCCCAGAAAAACCGTATTTTCGACGAATACAAGTGTCTCCCTATTCAATACAACATGACATTCATTACTTCTAACATTCGGTAAAGCGAATCTAATGCATTTAGTTTTTTTCTCATTTAATACCAAATTATTCACAGTAAACCAATTATGGACCACATGCATAGCGTTATTTACGTCGTCAAGCTCTTGTGCACGTCTGCTTACTTTAAAAATTAGTGATGTGTCATCAGCAAATAACACCATTTGTGGTTGGTTTTTCAGTAAATGAGGTAAATCATTTATATATACTAAAAATAGGAATGGCCCCAATATTGAGCCCTGCGGTACTCCCATTTTGACTTTTAAGCCCGATGAATTCACACCGTTAATTTGAACTTGCTGAAATCTATCATTTAAATATGATTCTATTAAGCTAAGAGCAAGTTTACCTAGTCCGTAATGCTCAAGTTTCAAGAGCAGTGTTTCGTAATTCACGCAATCAAATGCCTTGGATAGGTCACAAAAAATGCCTATAGCATCTTGTGCCTCTTCCCATGCGTTAAAGATGTGTTTTAATAAGGTGACACCGGCGTCGGTTGTACAACGTCCTTTGGTGAAACCATACTGTTGATCGTGTAAGATGTTATTACGATTAAAATGATTGAGCATTTGATTTAACATTACTTTTTCGAACACCTTGCTAAAAACCGGCAAAACCGATACGGGTCTATAATTATTAGTGTCTTTGCTGTCCCCAGATTTGAAAAGTGGAATAACTTTACTGAACTTCATTAAATCCGGGAAAATCTACACACAAATTAAATATTAAAGCTAAATAGGGTGCAATTGTCTCAATAAAGGATTGACAAACTTTAGTGGACATGCCCCACAGATCTTCGGTAATTTTGATCTTAAGTTGCTTAAATGCCTTTATAATGACTATGGGGTTTATATGTTTAAATTTAAATTCCACAGGACAGGCTGAGACATTCGCTCTTAATAATTCAATAGCTAGTGCGGGCGAGGAATTTAAAGTTTCTGTAGTTTTAATTGGGATATTGGTAAAGAAAGTTGCAAATTCCTGAGCAACATCGATGTTATCGCTAATGAGACCGCGGGAAGTGTCCAGTGTGTAATCAGTATTATGTTTTTTGTTCCTGTTCGTTTCATTGTTTATAATTTTCCAAACTGTCTTTATTTTATTGTCTGCGGATTTAACTTTGTTACTAATGAAAGAAGCTTTAGCTGCTTTGCAGATATTTTTAAAAATTTTAGAATAAGTAGCAACATACTTATTAAAAGTATCCGTGTTTATATACGGCTTAAGGCCATACAGTTCAAATAATCTTTCCCTACTTTTCCTGATTCCTTTAGTTGCCCAGTCACTGAATAAAAACTTAGGGCAAATAGTTTTAGATTTCTTCTTAAAGGAATTATTGAACTCTGTTTGCACTAATGAAAAAAATTCTTTATACAAAATATTACCATTCGTCATACTTAGGCCCTGAGCATTTAACTTGCTAATTAAAGTGTTATTAAACTTATTCAAATTACCCGATGTTATTGGTCTAGTTTGAATCTGCACTTTTTGTATCGGTGTGTTGCACTCAAAAGACACGGTTTGACCACTGTGATCCGAAGGGAGATAATTTACAATGGCTTTATCTAAATATTCACAGCAACAAAAAACATTATCAATACATGTAGCAGTAGCCGTAGTTATTCGCGTTGGTTCCAAAAATACATTTGACAGATTGAATGATTTGAAGAGGCTTAACAATCTACTGCTATTTGAATTATTTTCCAAAATATTAACATTAAAGTCACCACAAATAATTACTGATTTATTACCAGTTGCAAGTTTTCCTAAGACATCTTCCATTACTGACTCAAATATACAGTAGTTTTGATAGTTTGGAGGTCTGTAAACGCACACTATAAAATGCTTATCTAGCTCAACACAGGACAGTTCGATGCTATGTTCCACCGATAGTTCCACTATGTCTTTACGAGTCTTGTATTTTACACAATTTTTAATTAATATTAATGATCCACCACGCAGCATGGATTTTCGGTTAAAGCAACTGCCTACACTATAGTTCTCATAATTAATCATCATTTCATAATCTTTCAACCAATGTTCCGTAATACAAATAATATCAAACATTGTTTTTTCTAAAAACAATTCAATTTCTAATATTTTGGAAGAAAAACCTTGAATGTTTTGATGAAACAATTTCAAGGAATTCTGCTTAGCCCCTTTTTTACAATTTACTAATTGAGTGCTAGAAGATACCTTGTTGTAGGTGAGATTAATAATATTATTATTGGTACCTTCTGTTGTCTTACTGACTAGTTTAAATTATTGTGGCTGACCACCTTATTATTAGTATTATTACTAATTTTTGTAGTGCTAATTACATCCGACTTCGACATACTATTTATGTCTGAGTTAATAATAAAAGCTAATAGCCATGCTATTTGACGTCTAAAACTAATAGGCAGATACGCTGTACCCCTAGTCGATTTTAAATACTCAACAAAAGTGTTGGTGTCAAAAAATATAAGTTTGTCACTATAGTGATTAACTAATAAATGCATATGATTATTTAACATATGTATATAATGATTTTGCCTACTTGATAAGTGCTCAAAGTAAGGGAAAGCACATAATATTATTTTTTGACAATTAATCTTTAGGATTTCAGTGACACTCTCAGTGATGTCATCTATTTTTACATTCCCACTATTACCTACAAATACAGAAATAATGGCATTTGGATTATATTTATTGCAACTTATTGATGACATTATTTCTTTGTAGGATTTCCTAGGCATACAGTAATTAACAGCTGATTGACTCAGGTTGTTACTCAATAATTTACCTAACCCTCTCCCTAAACTATCTGAAAACATAACAGAACAAGAACTGACATTACTAGAAGAAGTGACAGCATAAGTCTCTGTCTGTGATACTTGAGATGAACCTTGTACAACATGTGGTGTATCTTGATTGGGGGGGATACATTCCTGAGCTCCTCCAGACTGGGACGGGTCCTCCGTTGCCTCAGGTTGGATAGCCTCAAGGTTTGATTCCCTTTGACAAGAACATTGATGTGTGCTCAGAGTCATCGGGTCCCCTCTACCTGCCTCCTTGTTACACATTTCCATCAACTCGTTTGCAGCAAGGATGTGTTCCTTTATTTGTTTCTGAGAGCTCACACACTTATTATAATGTAAATGTAGGGACTCTTCAAGTACCACAATTTCAGACTGTAATCGCTGAGTGTCAATATGATAAATGTTTTTACTATCTTCTAATTTGATTTCATAGTTTTTTAATTTATTTATTAGAAAAACACGTTCCTTCCTTAGTTTAATATTATTGGAATTGTGTTTTTGTTGTTTCCTAAACTTATTGCATCTATTTATAATTTTATTTAGTTTTGCATATTTTTTTATTTTATTTTTACTTACTTTATAACTATTATTATTATATTTCGATATAGAATCTTCAGTAAGGTCTATTGTTATTAAGGAATGAGGGTTGCAATTTGTATTAAATAATTCAGTATACAAGTTATTACTTTCCCGAGCCTGAGTATGTTCTTTTAGTTTCTGTAACTTAGTAATACGTACATTTGCATGAATTAATTCCTCTTCTAGGTCCCTAACCTTACACAATGCCTCCTCATATAAGTTACTACAGTTATTGAAACCATCTGTGACCAACCGCAATTTGTCCCGTTAGAAAAGGACAAAATAAATATTAGTTTAGTCCTGTCAAATTAATATACTCCATAGACAACTTTAGACGAGATTAAAAAATTGGCTACTAAAAATACGTCAATTTACATCAGACGCTGACTAATTTGACAGGACTAAACTAATATTTATCTTCTGTCCTTTTCTTAATGAAATAGAAAGAAAAAGATGCCTGAACTTAAATTTAGTTTAGTTTGTGAACAACAGAATCGGCGCCAATGTCTAAGTAAGTATTTTAGGCCAGTTTGTATCATGTTTCTTTATATGCCTGTCAACAGCCATGGGCCATGGGAGAAAATCGGAAGAAAAATAACATACTAATTCCGATTATCCACCCCGTCTGTGGTGGATAGATGAACTGAACACGCGTTTCCGAGTATCCACCCTAGAGTAGATAAACGGAATAACCGCAAATAACATCACGCCTTGTTTCCACGAAGAGGTGGGCAGAGGTTTATCAGTAGTAGTAGAAATGTGGGTCTTTTCCATATAAACCTAATTACAGATATAAATAAATATAATTTATTATTATCACTAACTTCTCGTTTCTAATTTATTTTGCGTACATTGGAAATACAGCTGCAGAATGCCTAATGAAGTCGTCAGGTAAATAATAAGTTCTTATTAAAAATTTTGACCATTTATTCCACCTTGGTTTTTTTTATAAAGCTAAGAGGGGGATCTGTTTTCAGTGAAATCAAATGTAACAAATAAACGTTCATGGAGCTACTGTTATCACAGTTTCATAACCCAATGAATGGTAGAATAACCAGCAGTTGCTTCAGTTTCTGTTAACGAGATTCATTGTTTTTTTGACCACTAAGACACACCAAATTAGGTCCACGGCTCAGACCAACAAAAAAAGATAGACAGCGCGCCACGAACATTAAAACTGAAGCCACCTTTTTATCTATGTGTGTATCGAAGGCTTACCATTTGATAAATGTTTTCCCTATAATTTGGGGATATTTGTGCGAGTAGGAACTAGTCTATTATTGTACGAGTAAGATATTGTTGAGTATGGTATTGGTATTAATTGGAAACCCAAAAAATATTCAATACATAAAAAAGAAAATAGGTAGATATATGTAGAACTCAAAGTAACAAATCATATTTATATGTATGTATTAATCGAATGGGGAAAATTTAAATCGTATTATGGCAACCCCCGCACCTTATGTCACTACTTTCGTTTGTTGAGGTTTTTTGTTCCAAGTAATCTAAAATTTAATATTATAGAAACGATATTATTTCAAGTACTTACAAAAGTAATTCCGTGAGACTTTTTATGTGATTTGCTGTTGTTTTTGCAACTTTTCACTGCACAGGAAGGCATAATTATATTTTTTTAATCTATGTTAACTTGACGACGACTCGTGACGTACTAAGAGCGATGAGCATGGTTTTAGTGAAGGTGTGTGCGTGAGCGTGTATGTTTACTTACAGGAGCACGGTTTTATGGCTTCACTTTTGATGTTCGCGGCGCGCCGTCTTTCTTTTTTTGTTGGTCTGAGGTCCACGGTTTAAAATAGTAATGACATTGTATATCACATTCATATCGAACTTTCAAATAATATAGAAATACCGATGTTATGCCTGGTCGTAAAAACCGTTCAAAATAGGGCGAGTCGCTCTGTGTTTCTATTTTTAACCGACTTCAAAAAAGGAGGAGGTTCTCTCTGTGTCGTTTTATGTTATATCTCCGGCAATTGCAATGAGATTTGAAAAATTTCTTTTTTTAAAGGATAGGGACTAGCTAGAGGGTATACCTCAGGGGTGGTCCCATATAAATTTTAATAACTTTGCTTGGGTAGTTAATGAGTATTTTTGTCACTTAGTTTATATTGATGATCTTATATTAACTTCCTGTCACTGATATTTACATAGCAAGTAGTGTTGTATGAATTTGTGTGGGGTAAGTAAGTACAACTTAAAAGTGAAAAAAAAACTTTTTTACAAAAAAAAAACAACCGACTTCCAAATAACACATTATAAAGTGAAAAATAACTTTAATTTCGGAAGTCGGTGGCAAACGACGAAAATGCGAACCCAACCACACAGACTTCCGAAATTAAAGTTATTTTTCACTTTGTAGTGTCTTATTTGGTAGTCGGTTGTTTTTTTTTTGTAAAAAAGTTTAGTACTTATTTTTAAATAAATGACCACGCATTACTTTTTACAGAATAGTTCAATTTGAATATTTCTTTGTTTTTTAAATATAATCTGATGTTACCACAGCGCCGGGCGCGCCGGAGATGGCGGTGGAGGCGTGTGCCGCGCGCGGCTGTTCGTGCACGCTGGCGTGGCGCGCGCCCGCCCAGCCGCACTCGGTGCGCGGGTACGTGCTGGAGTTGGATGACGGACTGGGCGGGCCCTTCCGGGTAAGCATGTTTTATGTATTAATTGACAATATTTTGCGTGCCAAAGGAGATATTTCAAAAAGTATGTAGCCCAGGCCAGGTCTTTGTACACCATACTAAAAAATGGGGAAACACAGTTAAAACAGTTTTCAATAATCCAATTACTATAAATTGGCTTTGTTTAGTAGTAAAGCACAAGAATGTACACTTGAAATTGCAACACAACAAAAATCCGTCATGGCGGTAAGCTGTCATCTCAGACCAACAAAAAAAGATAGACAGCGCGCCACGAACATTAAAACTGAAGCCACCTTTTTATCTATGTGTGTATCGAAGGCTTGCCATTTGTTAAATGTTTTCCCTATAATTTGGGGATATTTGTGCGAGTAGGAACTAGTATAATATTGTACGAGTAAGATATTGTTGAGTATGGTATTGGTATTAATTGGAAATCCAAAATAATCAATACATAAAAAAGAAAATAGGAATATAACTCGAAGTAACAAATCATATTTATATGTATGTATTAATCGAAAGGGGAAAATTTAAATCGTATTATGGCAACCCTCGCACCTTATGTCACTACTTTCGTTCGTTGAGGTTTTTTGTTCCAAGTAATCTAAAATTTAATATTATAGAAACGATATTATTTCAAGTACTTACAAGTGAAAAGTGATTCCGTGAGACATTTTATGTGATTTGCAGTTGTTTTTGCAACTTTTCACTGCACAGGAAGGCATAATTATATTTTTTTAATCTATGTTAACTTGACGACGACTCGTGACGTACTAAGAGCGATGAGCATGGTTTTAGTGTAGGTGTGTGCGTGAGCGTGTATGTTTACTTGCAGGAGCACGGTTTTATGGCTTCACTTTTGATGTTCGCGGCGCGCCGTCTATCTTTTTTTGTTGGTCTGAGGCTGTCATGTTGATTGATTATTGACGTTTGACATGTTTATTTCTGTCATATTACATTGTCAAAGAGAATCACTACGTTACCGTACTTTTAGTATTTTGTAATATTATTTTAGATCTAGTTTTAGTTTGTACAGTGGGCTGCATCAATTGGGTACCCCAGTTGTATAAAAATTTTAATACAACTGGGGTACCCAATTGATGCAGCCCACCGTACACAAAGTATAGTCCAGTTAAGCAGACGACAACCTCATAGGTTGACCTGCGAGATACAATAAAAAAAAATGATTTAAGATTTTTACCTATAGCATAAATGTACAGAATACAAATATTCTATCGTCGAAATATTAACTCAGACAAAAACAATGTAGCGATCTTTTGATTCAAATAACAAATACACAGATATGTTTTTACTAATGTAAACAAACAACGAAAGGGACTGAAGTGACAGTAGACAGTTCACGGCCTATGATCAATGGTCGATCTAACAGTCATTGCTTTTTAACCACAGAGTACCTAAATTGGCGAGACGCCATATTGAAAGTCGATAAAAATAATTCATAAATATCGGATGATTACAAGAAGAATATGCATTTATGCAATTTATTTATATTTTTCCCGAATTCCAGGGATTTTTATCGATTTTTCGAGGTACTGTACATATACTGGGCCCGTTTTGAAACATCTCCTTTTAAAATGTGGTGACACTAAATTGTGTATAGGTTGTTAAGTATGTGATAAAAGTGTAAACAAAACCTGTTTAAGTTAAATACTGAATACCGTCCCTCGTGGCCTCACGGCACGCCGTTGGTAGGGTCTGCTACGATCTGACCACACTCACCGCAATCGACGACGTATAGCCGTCCGTCACCGACGACGGCCGAATGCTGTGTTCGTAACAACACGGGCGCGGTCTCGCTCGCACGCCGCCCGCGACCGCCGACGCGGCGACGGCGACGTTTTAGCAGCGGCGGCGCGGCGTGTCGGGTGGGTCGTCCGTCGTGACGTCACGGCACGCCGTTGGTAGGGTCTGCTACGATCTGACTACACGCTCACCGCAACCGACGACATGTAGCCGTCCGTCACCGACGACGGCCGAATGCTGTGTTCCTAAATACACGGGCGCGGTCTAGCTCGCACGCCGCCAGCGACCGCCGACGGCGACGTTTTAGCAGCGGCGGCGCTGCGGTCGTGACGTCACGGCACGCTGTCGGTAGGGTCTGACGTTTTAAAGAGACCGTAGCTATATGCTTTGCATTTATAAAACCAAGCTTTTTAGTTTCGGGCTGGCGATTGTTTTGAACAAACAATGGTAGTTACTAATGTGGCTGGTTGAAAGTTGCCAATTATTCGTCACCAAAAGTATCAGTGATAATAATCTGTTCCCTTTGCTAACAATGTAATGACTAATGAGTAAACTTTCAATTCTCGACCAGAGAGAATGAATATAAGCAGCTAATATTGATCACGACGATAGGTCGTGAATGAAACTTGAGTGGACTGTTTAACATGTATTGTCGAAAATTATAACGGTGTATGTCGGTTAAAATGCAAACATGAAAATATGAACGCAAGTTAAACGCGCAAGCGCAGCCGTGTGTGTCTCAACAAATATTTTCCAGATAATCCTATCTTAAACGTCCTTGGTTCAGATGGTTTTAATTACCATAATATGCCTCATTGTTTCCACGCACTAACCGCGCTCATCTCATTACTCATAGTTAGTTTATTTTATAGCACATTATCATCTACATATGTGTGTTTATCTAACGTAAGCTAATACGGCCTTGTGGCGTATTTTTATAGACAGATATTAGATAAGCAATCGTACCATTTCATTTGGTACCTATAATTTTAGAGAGGGCTTGTGGCTACGTAATAACAGCCACACGGTTCAATCTATCAGGTTAAGAGCGGCCCCAATGACAGGATAAAATCTGATTTCACCCGCGCGTCTCGCAACACCCGCATTAGTGCAAATAACAACCACGGGTGGCGTGACGACGACGCGCGCAACGAAACTCGGTACTCCACTTCAAGTGCAGTGCGTAGTTTGTGCAGGACATTCAGATAAAAATTGGCCAAGTGCGTGTCGGACACGCACAATGATGGGTTCCGTAGTTGAAATGAATTTACCCAAGAACAAACTAAACATTTTAGTTGATAATCATGTTCATACATGTAAGTTGGTCGACTTGTAAAGCCTACTTAGCTGTCATAGTTTTCCTTTTAATTTCGTTGTATAAAAAATTCAATTCATTCAAAAATTATGAAAAAATTCACAGTAGTAGTACCGTATACTACTGTGAATTTTACCACATATTCAAAAACAACCAGTTAGTTGGCAGGGGTGGGGACATTTGACTGTGACAAAAATTAGCACTTTAAAGCTTAATATTTCACAAACGGATCCCTGAATTGAAAAATTGTTTTCACAAAACCGTAATATTTTTGAAAGACCTATCCAACTATAGCCCACACCACGGGGTAGACGAAAAAAAACATCCCCACTTTACGTGTAGAGGAGATACCATCATCTTCCTGCCGTTATCCCATGTTACTTGGGGTCGGCGCATCACGTTTTCTTCTTCCTTTCTCCCCTGTTAACCGTCACGCTATCATTCACTCCCTTCTCTTTCATATCATTCCTCACACAATTCATCCATCTTTTCTCCGGCCTTCCTCTCCCTCTCCATCCATCAACATGTATATTATTCATTACTCTTTTAGTCACATGCGTTTCGCCCTTACTCATCACATGCCCATGCCAAGCCAAACGATTTCCTTTCAACTTTTCTTTCACTGGCGCACTTTCAAACTTCCTCTTATATACCTACTCATTTCTTACTTTATCCATTCTCGTAGAGGAGGTACCATAAAGAAAAAAATCAAGATGTTATTTTACCACCTTGTCGGAGTGATTAATGTGTATATCCAAAGCTGCCTAACTCGTTAATCCGTTAATTAACGAAGTTAACATTTCGAGTAACGGATTAACTTTTAAGTTAACTTAAAAATATGTTAACGGACTCGTTAAATTTCCCAAAGTCCGTTAATCATTAATCCAGCACAGATTCAGACGAGAACTTCAACATAATAATGTTCATGAAGGGGAATATTCATATTATGCCAGATCACAGATGACGAAATTGACAGATAAATTGGACGGGTTAGTTAGTATCGTTTCGTCTTAGATGTAAGTGGTCTATGTAGCAATTCGTCTAAATAGTGTTTCGTCCAGAACGCAACTAGTCTATTTTAATAAAATAAATTCTAAATCTTAATCCAAATAAATGAAAAAACATTGTCAACATGCCTATTAATAAACACTCTAATAATTATACCCGTCTTTTTTTTGTTTCTAACCTGTTAACTTCCAGAACCAACAATTTTTATAAGAAGATGCAATTTTTATCACGTGTTAACGGATACTAACTAACGTTAACTTGCGTTAAATTTTTAACGAAGTTAATTTTTTCAGTAACGGATTAGCGATTAACGAAGTTAACTATTTGATTAACTGTGCCCAGCTATGTGTATATCCATGCCAAATTATAGCTTTCTAGTACTAAGAGTCTCTGAGCCAAGTCGCTGAAGGCAAATGAGTTGAAAATTAGAGGTAATTTTGTGATAGTTTTCTATCGAGAAAATTGTATAGTATGTATATGTTTTCGTCAGGATCGACCCTTACTTTTATAAGTAATGAAGTTTCCTGCCATACTTATACTTTTTTTTTCCAATTTGAACATGATTTACTACTGTTTAAATCTAAGATTGAAGATTTTCTTTTGGGCCCGCCCTTGGGGTACGCTTACCGCGGCTGGTCCGCGGATGGGTGACCATCTTTAGATACCAAGACCCCCTCCGTGCCTCGGAAAGTACGTAAAAGCCGTAGGTCCCGGCTGTCATTTGTATATCGAGGTCAGATAGGCAGTCGCTCCATATAAAATACTGGTATTCAGTTGCATCCGGTTAGACTGGAAGCCGACCCCAACATAGTTGAAAAGAGGCTAGGCAGATGATGACCTATATAATTTTAATGCCATCTCATTGTTTACCGAAACGCTCTTATCATTTGAAATAAAATAATATTATCGTCTGACATTTTTAATGCTTTTGTTTTGATAAAGATATACTTAATCAAAACAAAGGCTGGTGCCGTAATATGACATTTTAAATGCCATCATGATTATAGTTTGAGAGAGAGAGAGATGGAGCTATAAATGACCGATAGCACCATCCCTTTTAACCGGTCAAGCTCCGCGCGTGCCTTAAGCACGATACAATAGAAAATCAATTGTGTCTCATTAGCGGAGCTTAGAGGTCATTTACTGGAATCATAATGTCATTAATACTTCATAATACGGTCCTTCTAATCTATGTTTTTTAGGTAAGTTTTGATTAAGTATCGCTTATTTGTCTACTATGTTCCAATGTTTACAGGAAGTGTATTGCGGGCGCGAGACAGTTTGCACCATAGACGGGTTGCACTATGCTTCATTGTATAGTGCCCGCGTGAAGGCATTCAACGGCGCCGGAGAGGGTCCATACAGTGAAGTCATCGGGCTACAAACTTCTCCAGGTATAAAAGTACATCGAGTTCTTGTAATATCATTTGAATTTTACTACTGAAAGGTTCTAAAAATTGCCGAAAGGTTACATCTATTTTATGTGTTATTTTTGCCATCGACACGCTAAGAACAGGACTGAAAGATTGTGTACCATATTATGGTGACCTATGGTATTACTCAATCCTACTGAGGAAAACGTCGTGAGGATTTTTTGTATGAATGTGAATAAGTGGCTATAAGAGTAGAGGAAGACCAAAGAAACGATGGATGGTCTGTGTGAAAGATGATAATAATATGGTTAAAAAGAGGGTGACTGCAGAAGGCCAAGTCTCGTACTTTTTCAAATTCAACATTCAAATTCAAGTCACAGTCTCATCTCAACGACAATCAATGTCAAAAAAGACTTATACGTAGACATATTTTTGACAGATTGAGACTGAGATCAGACTGTGAACGTAAAATTATTGGAATTGCCCCTCAGAGATGACGACTAGTAGATTAGTATGGAAGAAAATGACATGTTGCATCAATTGGTATAAGGGCAAGAAGATGATGACGATTAGAATTTTAGTATTTAGATTTACCATCTTGGCATGCACTATTATAATTTAATAACAGTTGAACCACAGGTTGAACTTCTTAGAACTCTGGTAGTACTAAAGATTATCCTCGGAACCGGTGTCCATGTATGAACGTAAATAAAGCAAAAGTATTATGTAAGGATCGTAGAAGGTGGCGTTTTTCAATTTCTGTCTACCCCATGGGAAAAGTCTAAAAATCATGCTTGTTTCAGTGGCATGGTTCACTTGGGATGCTCGCTGCGCCGACGCAGAGGGCGGCGTGACACTGAGCACGGACGGGCTGGGTGCGGCCGCGGCGGGCTGGCAACCTCGCGTGGCACTGGCCGACCAGCCGCTCGCGCGCGGTCTTCACTACTGGCGCCTGCGCATCGACCGATACGATGGCGACGCTGATCCGGCCTTCGGGATCGCGAGGGCAGATGTCGCCAGGGATAAGATGCTCGGTTAGTTGTTTTCAAATGTCTCGTGTGAGTTATTCAAAAGACCAAAACTAAATGATAACTAGACCACCTAACACCCTATGTTAGGCCAAAATTCATTATTAATAAATTGTACGTCGTCACTATGCAGGTAGCGACGCGTTAGGCTGGGCGATGTACATCGACGGGTCGCGCTCGTGGTTCGTGCACGGCGGCGCGCACGGGGGGCGCGCCGCGGGCGGAATCGCTCGCGGCGCGAGTGTGGGCGTGTTGCTGGACCTCACGCGCGGCACGCTCAGCTTCACCGTCGACGATCAGCCGCAGGTAACGTGCTACAAGGTTTTACATGGCGGGCGGGCGGAATCGCGCGCGGCGCGAGCGTAGGCGTGTTGCTGGACCTCACGCGCGGCACACCCAGCTTCACCGTCGACGATCAGCCGCAGGAACCTGGACTGTACTATTTCTGAAACGTGTCGGCCGTGCGTATATTCGAATATTGTGGCGTGACCAAAACCATGATGAAAAGTGAATAAGACTTTGAATGGTCTACATTTTAAATTTCGTGGTCTTGCGTCCCGAGATAGATAGTAGTACAGTATAACGGGCTTGTGTCCGCAACTCCACGTCCGAGCACGTATTTTGCGTACGGTAGTTAGATAGTAACAATATGGTGTATGTTTACAGGGTGACATAGCGTTCACGGGCCTGCGCGGCGCGTTCTACCCGGCCGTGTCGCTGAACCGCGGCGTGGCAGTTACGCTGCAGCCCGGCCTGCCGCCGCCGCCCGAGCTGCTCATGTCGCAGCTGTCCATCGACTGAACTCAACCCACCACCACCAGCTAACCACTAGTGCACAAGGCGGGAGGTTAGCCGAAGTACATATACTTCTGCCTAGTAGAAACAACATAGGTACATATGCTAACTCCAACTTTATCCTAAACAACTAGAATTATTTGTCGCCCGAAGCGGTAGGTACGTAAACTTTATGTTTAGTAGAAAATAACTATACCCAGTTAAACTTACTGTCATCGACGCGTTTTTTATAGTCAACAATAATCACATCAGTGATCAGCGCGTAAATTTTTGTTAGTAAGACGAACATGATTCACGCACAATAATCTTCTTGTATTCGTACTTATTTTAACCGTACACGCTAAGGATGTAAAATCGTCCATAGCGATTTGGTTATACTTTATACATATTTATGTAACTCGCCTACTTTAAAATGCGCAATAGAGTATCGAATTTACATTAATTGTTATTAAATACATATTTTGTAATGGCCCCCATAGTTGTAAGCTGCGTTTAAAAACTAATTTAATATATTTAATGTCATTTAGATAGATATAGAAATTGGATTGTGTGAGATTTTTGTTTGCTTACATTGTGTTGACTATTTTTGAAACGGTATGCCATAAAATGCTATTAATATGACAATTAATGAAGTACATAGAATACTTCTGGTTAAGTACATTTTGAACTTGTACTTAATTAACATAATTTGATCTCTTGAATTAAACTTTATTAGTCATGAACTATGAACAAAAAAATTGCCGTAAGTTTTATTCATTAATTTATAAGTCAATACTAGTGTTTTGTGTTCTTATTTATAATCTGATTAACAAAGTTATACATAGTATACTATATCAGGGGACCTGAACTGTAACTAAAATATTCCAATACCCACCAGAACTGTCCGCCAACATTTCGTTACTCGTAAGGCAGCTATTTTTTATTTTTTTACCTTATTTAATTTATATTAATATGATATTTCATTAATAAAACGATGTGTTCAAAATTTACTATTATCAGCTAGTTTTTTTCTATAAAAATATAACATTTTAAGTTTAAAACCTTGAATCATAAAATACTTAAAGGGGAGTGTCATTCTGACTTTTAATAAACAAATGATTTTATTAATTTAGGGCTAATTTTTCCAACGCCAGATAATTTTATCAGAGGAATAATTTTAAATATTTGACAGTGTTCTTCCACACAAAATCTGTCTGACGTCAATTTTATTCCACGAATAAAATTATCTGTCGATTGAAAAATCAGCATTTAGCTCAAAATTAGCCCGTACACAAACTAACTGATTTATATTGACCAATGTTAACTAAGGGCTGATTTTTAAATCTTCTGATAACTTTATTCGAGGAGTAATTTTGACAGTTATTTCATTAAAAAAACTGTCAAACGTCAATTTTATTCCTCGAATAAAAGTTATCTGACGATGGAAAAATCAGCCCTTAGGGCAAATTTTTCAATAGTCTGATAACTTTTATCTGAGGAATAAATATTGCGGTTTTACAGCGCACAGTTTTTGTATAGACAATATGTCAAACTGTCATAATTTATTATTCTTCAGATAAAACTTGCTGAGAAAACTCGTCAAAAGCTCAGTTTTGAAAATCAATCTATATGATTATGAGAGCTCATGTGATTCCAATTCATTTCATCCAAATTATATAATTTGCTTCCACTAATAGCAAAACATCAGCGTGTCATAGATACAAATTATTATTATTTATTTATATCTTAGCTATATTAAAACCAGCCTTTAACGACATTTAAAGTCATGTATCGTCCCACTGTAGGACAAAGGCTTTCTCTCATATAATTTTGTGAAAAACTACATATCCTGTAAAGAAGAAAATGTAAATTATTTAATTCCTTCATATGTCATGTAAATTATGTATTTTAAGTAAATAAAATGGTTAAAATATATATTAACGACATAATTAATCATAGAAAATATAAGACGTTTATTTAAATAAAAGAATAAAACCAGTGCTATGACATCCATTACATGAACTGTGTATGTACTTAATTATGACTGATTTTCATTAAATACTTTTATTACATATTTTGACTCGTATCATTGTTTAGACGTATTATTTTAAACCAGCAAATAAAAAAAACATCAGAATTGGTTCAAAGTTTAGTTGTATTTGAGAAAATGTCGTACACGAACAAAGGGGTTGATGAAACGGATAAAGAAACTCTTAGGTACGTTTTGAAGTCTGTTAATGGAACATCTAGCGTATTGCAACTATGTATCAATGTACTGGTAGTGAGCGATGATGCGGTCAACGATGGTGCATGCCGACTCTGACGCTGGCGTCGTCGCCGCGGTAATACCGCGGACGTGCATAGCCACTGGTTACATGCCTACGTTGGATTGATGTCGAGCCAATTAGGTGAGAGGTGATGCCGACTCGGTGCCAAGCAGATATTCGTATGCGATAACCTTTATTCACTACCTCTCGTATTCCTCTTTGAGTAATTTTAACAGGTTCACCATTTCCATACCCATCCCTTGAAACAACACTGATGTTACTATACTATGTTATAGTTTTTTTAGTAAATAAATCATTACTTACTGGACGAGAAGCATAATAATTATATTACCACAACAACACTTGTTTTTTCTAGAAATACGATGAAATATGTATAAACTAATTTTTGCGGTCGATAAAATAAATACTGTGCATGCGCATAGGTACTGTGTATTCGTCCAGACCGGTACTTGCCCGTAGTCCCCCAGTTAAGTCCCCCTTGGGGTACCACGAGCAAATATTTTTGCCCGTAGAACGCCCAAGGCAGACAAAGTGGTACCATGGTAAAATTGTTTGGCCCGTGGTACCCCCGCTAATCGCCAGATAATGCCAATACAATCTATTTGCTTAATTAAGCAAACGTTTCTCAAATTGTGGATCCGAAAAGAAAAATTTTTGATGATAATAATTTTAGGGGAACATTATAAACGCACTTTAAAAATAAGTAGCTTTAAAATTAATTGCATAAACTATAAAAATAAGGTTTCTACAAGCGATCTCGGGACTTGGGGCACTTAGGTTCCTCCTGTAGACAGAAATAGGAGCCCCTATTATTATTGCTTGTAAACCAACTTAGACCCGCCAAGTGATCCCCACGGGGCGGGGTCTAGTGAGCGAGCTTAGCGAGTGAACTCAAAGCCCGCCCCAACAACAGCGTGAACATTGTTTTTTATTGAAAAATCTCATATGAAGTGGGAAAACAATTTAGTTGTAATTATTTCTCTATTTGTCAAGCAACAATTCGTTTTTTAAATGTTTTTGTTTTTGTCAAATTAAAATGTTTGAGATGGATGGGGTATCACGGGCAATAAAAATATAGGTATTTAATAAGAAGATTGTTATTCAGGGGGTTCCACGGGCAAAAATATTTGCTCGTGGTACCCCAAGGGAGACTAGACTGGGGGACCACGGGCAAGTACCGATCCAGACTACGGCGCGGCGGCGGCACCCTTCACAGTGCGTGGACACGCACTTAGCCGGTTTTTTTTACAATCTTGATACGAAGCCTTAAAAAAAGAAATTAATCTAAGACACCTGCACCGGGCCAATAGTCTTGTAATGTTAATACTAAGTCAATTTCACTGTTCAAAATGCCCTAACTGGCACTCAGGTTTAATCTTTGACTAAACTTAGTACCTACTCATTTTGTAATGATGAGGTATACTGTCGCTTAGCTTGCTACTAATATAGTAATCTGTGCTGTCGCTGCTGACAAAAGCTAGTAGCATGGCACCTGATCAGCAGCCATTTTTAACCGACTACAAAAAAAGGAGGTTATCAATTCGGTTGTTTTTTTTGTTTGTTACCTCAGAACTCCGTTATTTATAAGCCGATTTGCAAAATTCTTTTTTATCTGAAAGGTCAAAGGATATACTTTCCGATTGCTCCCATAGAAATTTTATCAAAATCGGTTCAGTAGTTTAGTTTTTAAACCAAAATCACTGGTAAAAATTCACTAAACGAAACTCTTTTTGTATGTTACGCGATATCACCGGAAATTGTATCAAATATTATATTTGGAATGGGTAGGGTATGCTTCAGGGGTGGTTCCATATACATTTTATTAACATTGCCTGGGTAGTTTTCGAGTTATGCTTCAATGATACGTATTTTTGCCAGTTTATATTGAGGATGTTATAATAACTTCCTGTCACTGATATTTACATAACTGTTAAAAGAAGTTGTGTGGGGTAAGTACAACTTAAAAGTGAAAAATATAAACATATTTACAAAAAAAAAAAAACAAGACTTCCAAAACGGACACTGCAAAGTGAAAAATAACTTTAATTTCGGAAGTCGGTGGCAAACAACGAAAATGCAATGCAGTGAAAAATAACTAATTTCGGAAGTCGGTGTCGTTGGTTCCTCGTTTTCGTTTTTTACACCTACTTCCGAAATTAAAGTTATTATTAACTTTGTAGTTTTTTTTTAAGTGAAAACCTCTAGGCGTTGGGCATTTTTTGAGATGGGAAAAAATATTGAACTCACGCCACTGTTACAATAAGCGACACCGCGCATGTTTTGTTTATAAAACGATTAAAAAATACGCCCTTCGGATGTGTTCGGCTGTACTCGGTATTAATGTATATCCGAGTTGCTGGGGGTAACGTACACGAAGTGATGGCAAAGTATTGTTTGTTTTGTTTTCTCACTTCTGTCGGCACTCGCGGAGTGCGTTTTTTTTTTTAAAGCAAGCCTCATGATGCACTTTCTTGTCCCAACAATTTTGGTACTTTGTAGGTTTGAGAAAATGAAAGAGAAAATGGCGTGAAGAGTTTATTTTTGGCCCGTTTTTTAACAACAATATACTTCTGAAATAGATAAAACAAGATAAACAATTATTAAATTACAGAATATGCCACTGCCAATATAGATCCCTCTAGAATGTATACTTTTCGACACATATTTTGTATAAGAGCATGATTTATTGAAACTATAACATCTATATAAAATCTTATCTGATATGCTTTCTATTTCGGGTTTCAAAAATCTGGTGTAGCTAAGATCATAACTGTCACTTCCCTGATTGTAAGCGCGACGTTAATTCAAGGTTTTTTCTATAATATTTCGTTAAACACATTTAACATGGGGTCACTTGTTCTGTCAAAACTTCATACGCATGATTAAAACTGAAAAGAGAGATCAAATACTGCGCATGAGCATGACAATCAGTATAAAGCATTCAGTTCAAGTGATTCAAATAAGCGAGTCAAGTTCCTATCGAGCCTGTTATCAGACGTCGATATAGTAACCAAGAATCAACGTCATCACGTTTATAACTTATTAATCGGGATATTGCCACTTTATTTTATTAACCTGTGTCGTTTCGTAATATTAAATTTTCAGTTACATTTACACATACTTCGAGATTATCGGAAGACTAAATAATTAAATGTTTAGTTAGAAGGTACACACAACTCTTATCTTAATCCAGATATGGACGATCAGCAACACAGATGATTATATTTTCACATTTTATCCAATTATTCTGTATATTTAAGAACTATAAACATAATATATTCGCTGTGTTGCTGGGTGTACCATGAAACTATCATCAACCTTTATCACAGATATATTTTGTCAAAATCATTTTCCCTGACTCACAACATTTGTATGCAATTTCCACCTAATATTTATTGAATTTCAAGCTTCCATTTTTCAAAACAACCCTTATACTAAATACAATCGTCTATCAGCAAAGCATCTTTACAAACAATTCTCAACTTGGTCTATCCTTAATTTACAACCTGCATTTGCACCAATGCTTTTCTTTAAGGTCAAATTTAACAGGCTAATAAAATAAAAATTCTTGACACTTTCTAAGTAGTGTAGCACTTTGTAACGGTAATAAATCTGAAACACCGAATTCTGTTTTCGTAAATTCAAGTTTTTGGATTTTCGAAAATAGGTTGTTTGCAATTTTGATCATGTTAAAATTTGACTTGGAAACAAATATATGTATTTAAATTGACAGTAGGACATATATGTACATGAGTGATATTTAAGTCTGTACAGAGTTACAAAACAAAGATTTATTTAGACCAACATAAAATATTCGATAAACTTTGATTGTACTCCATACTTCCTGTAAGGCCTGCTTACCAAATAACTCTTCACTTGACATCCCGAATTGTTTTTATCCCCAGAGAGCAGATGTTAGTTTCGTTCGAGAACGAAGCACTCTAAAAATTAAATCCCCAGTATGAGCAATGTGCCACATCTGCAAGCCGTAACAGAATGGTTAATTGCTCAACTTTAACGTCACAGTTCCTTTCAAATATTATGTTTATTTTTTTTTAAAGCAACTTGCCATTATCTTACCAGATAAGACCTGGAGGACTTGATAAAGTATGAATGCTATTTATATTTATTGCCATCAAAGAGTAGATTTCTGATTAAGATATTTGTGATTAATAGAAGACTATTTTAAATAAGTTTTCTGATTTAGTCAGGTCCTCCAAAGCCATATATCATACTGTAAATTACTCAACCCTGTGACAAAACCGCTTAGTGATAAAATGAAATCAATACATGATAACATAATTCTTCAAAGCTAAGTCAAAATGATACTTCACCTCAACCAAAAAAAAACTGAAAAATTATTTTTCTTTTGATTATACTCAGTTTTTGAGATCAGTTTAAATTTTGTATGAAAGGATTAGTATCATAATGACCCTCCTTTTATAAATACGGCTTGATGACAAACATTGTTTCAAGCGGCCAAAAACAACGCGATTTACACTGAAATGTTTCTTCATTTAACAATAGATGTTGTTTGAGCTAGGCTAACTACCTACCCAACCTCACAGAATTTTAAGTTATTTAAATTGAAAATAAAACAGGTGCTAGCTCAAACTTATATATAGTGTGGGTAGGTATTCGTGATATCAGCAGAAAGTCAACCACAATTTATGTAAGATGATGGACAAATCTAGGTAGACTCTCACAGATGATGCTCAAATAAATATTTTTTATATTTTAACAATGTAGGAATTCGCACACAGTATCCAATATGGACAAAGTACACAAGATACCTTTTGTTTATGTCCTGATGTGTGGTTTATTTACACTTTAAAAAAGTAACCCATTTCAGGTCAAAGTCTTACTCACGATAAACTATTTACACTCACATTTTGTTACAATAAATTCATTACACTTTTTTACAAATAAGTTTTTTGTTTTTAAAGATTTAAACTATGTAGTTCCTTTCACCAGTCAGCAAGTCCAGTTAGTTGCGATGCGCGCGGCGAGCATGCGCGCGATCGGAGCGACGGCGGCACGGCGTTACTTGTCGGCCGAGTCGTCGTCGTCCGCTGGGCGCGATACATAGAGCGCCGGGTCGATCACCTTCGGGATCGGCTTGATCTCCGTGCCCAGTTCCTGCTCAATGCGATGCAGAGCGAAACGGTCCTCGTACGTGATAAGGTTGATAGCGATACCCAAGTGGCCGAAGCGTCCCGAGCGACCGATGCGATGCAGGTAAGTTTCGGCCATGCGCGGGAAATCAAAGTTGATGACGACGTTGACGGCTTGCACGTCGATACCTCTAGTGAAGAGGTCTGAGCACACGAGATTGCGGCACAGCCCCGCGCGGAAGTCGTGGAATACACGATTGCGATGTGCCTGCGCCATACGCGCGTGTATGTAGTAACAGCAGTAACCTAGCTCAGTTATTTTCTTTGCAAGCAGCTCCACACGCTGAGTCGAATTACAGAATATTATGGACTGGTTTATTTGCAACTGAAACAAAATGAGAGTAAAAAATTTAATCCAAATTTTGGTGTTATTTGTCTCATATGAAGTAAATAATATGAACAACAAGATAGGCTTGTCACTAACCTTTGAAAAAAGTGTATTTAAACAATGCACTTTCTGTCTCTCTTGTACAAATGCATAGTACTGTGTAACTCCCTTCAGTGTTAATTCCTCCATGAGATTAATCTCATACGGCTCTCTTAAGTGCTTTTCCATGAATTGTTTCACACTCAGTGGGAAGGTGGCAGAGAACAGCAAGATCTGGCGTTCTTTGGGTAACCTATGGAAACATATATATATTAGACATTGTCTAGGAAATACAAAACAAAAATTAAGATTTTATTATCAAATTTTACGGACCGTGAAATAACCATATCCAGCATTCCTTTGAAGTCTTGAGAAAGAAGTTTATCTGCCTCATCAAGAACCAGCATCCTGCACTGGTCCATCTTGGCAACTTGTTTATCCATGAGATCAATCATACGACCTGGCGTAGCTATAATAACTTGAACTGAAACAAAAACATGACACATAAGTAAAATAAAGATGTATTATATCAATTTACAGAAAATAAAATATGATCTTTACCATTTTGATAAATACGCATAATGTCATCCCGGAGATTAGTACCTCCTGTAGTAACCATTACACGAATATCTGTGTGCTTTGCCAGTTCAATGCAAATTTGTGATGTCTGGAGCGCTAACTCCCTAGTTGGTACCACAATTAAAGCTTGAATAGCATCTTTTTTGGGATCCACCTAAATATAGAAAAATAAAAATATTTATAAAGTACTAATACTCCCTATGACCATGTATGCAGGTAGTAATAAAAATCAGTAAATACGGGTTTTATCACTTATAAAGAAGTGAAGGGGAATCCAAAAATATCATCATTCAGGTCATTTAGACAATAATTGTAGAACAATAAACTATAACTTTAACTATAAAAGTAATAACATTTAATCAAACCTGTTCTAAAACTGGAATACAATAAGCGCCAGTTTTGCCAGTTCCATTTTTAGCTCTTGCAAGGACATCTTTACCACTGAGTGCGATAGGAATAGAAGCCTCTTGAATGGGGGAAGGTTTTTCCCATCCTTTTTCAAAAATGCCCATCAGCAGCTCACGTTTTAGGCAAAACTCTTCAAACTCATTACCTCTTGTGTCTGTTACATCCTTTAAATTCAAGAAAATACAATAAGCTTCATTGAGATTTACTAAAAATAAAACCCAACTTAAAGTAGTCTTTTGGTAGCATTTTGATAGCTTCAAAATATCTTCAAAGCTTGCAAAATTAGCACCCTTCCAAAATTAGGCTTAGAATAATGAACAATAGATTGCAATTTTCTTCCTCTTTGTAGCTATTGATTAGTTTGTCCTAATTATGTATTATGTGGTGTATAATAGTTTAAAAAATTAAAAACTTAAATAATAGCTTAAAAGCATAAAAAACAACGATTTCAATACTATGCAATATGATAAGATAAGAGACCACTTTGCTTGTTAATTAATTACTACGAGAAGTGATGTTGGAGTGCATTTGGAGCCAAGGGAAAGTAACAAACATATTTATTAACCGACGAAAAAAAACAGAGGAGGTTCTCACACATATATACAGGGTTATTTTAATTTTACTATGGGACCAAACCTGAAATCGCGAAAAAAAAATCAGCTGTTCCCTACATTGTGACGAGTTGTACGAACATAAATGTAGGGAACAGTTGATTTTTTTTCGCGATTTCAGATTTGGTCCCATAGTATGAGTTCATAATGATGAGTACAATGACCTCTTAAGAGGTTTTTGGTGTTTTCCCAATAACCCTGTATATGTTTTTTAAGTATGACCACACAACTTTTTACAGAGTAGTCTGATTTTGATAATTATTTTTTCGTTTGAAAGGGCATACTCTCGAGGTGGTCCCATTGTCATTGAATTGGTCAAATTTTATAGGCAAAGCTATAGCGATTTGGGTATGTTTTAAAGTAGTAAAGGAGAGCATTTGCTCTCTGAAATCATCATTTGGTAAAGTGGAGCTGATGATGAAGACCACAGATGGCCATTGGAACTACTCAATGATAAATATTTCACGGCTAAGCAATTTATGCTCGTCACAATGCAAATTGTGAAATGGAGCTGATGGTGGAATATCAGGAGAACTCCTCAACAATTAACGTCCCTGCATCAGGAAAAGCAATATTTTGTAAAAGGCGATGAGCAACTTGATACTATGCCATTCTAACTTAGATAAATTATAAGCAGACCCACTAAAAAGTGATAAATAAAAACTTTTTAACAAAAAAAATTAAACCAGCGAAAAATCTGAAAAGCAAAAAATAATACTTAAACTTTTTAATTTATCCTTAATAACTAAGTTTTTAAGTTAATGTATTATTACTTATACCTAAGTAATTTTGAGTGGCGCCAAACAATCAATCAACAAAGATCACTAAATTATCTTAAATTCGAATAAGGATCGCTCGCTGGCGTCGTCTCAAAATTACTTGAGTATACTTACATTAGTTTAAGAACTTAGTTATTAAGGTTAAATAAAAAAGGTTTAGTATTATTTTTTGCTTTTCCGATTTTTCGGCATTTGAATTTTTTTGTAAATTTTTTTTTATCTAACAAGGGACAACTTAATTTCTGATAATGAAACTAATCAAATAAACTTTAGTACCTACCTCCCTATTTTAGGTTATGAAAAAATTAAGGTATTATCGATTGTTTTTTTCTAAGTTAAGAAAAAATTTTGTGGTACCTTCCCCACACAAATTCGTATAAGTAGCACTACTTACTAGTAGTAGCAGATAAGTACATCAACCTAGACTAACTGGAAAAAATACGTATTGAAGCTAACTCAAAAACTACCCAAACAAAGTTAATAAAAATTTATATTGGAACCACTTCACGAGCTTCCTCTACACAATGAAAAAAGAATCCTAAATCACGGAGAAATCGGATAAAGATGAAAAAAATGTTCGTCCTTTTGGTCAGTGGGTCGTCTTAGGGGCGGATTTGTTAGAGTTGGAGTATACGCTTAGGGGCACTATGAGCAGCAAAGAAAACAACAAAAAATTTTTTTTGTTTAAAAAAATTTTTTTGGACTTAGTCAATTTTCAAAAAAAAATTTTTTTTTCGGAAATCTGAATTTTTTTTTGCAGGTTCGGGTTAACCTTGACCATAGAAACTATTTTGGTTCTGAGAAGCATGGCCTTATGACGCACCGTTTCCGAATTGTGGACCTCCGAATTTTATTCTATTTTATATAAAAAGCTCTCTATTTCCAAAATGGTGGCTCGATTGAAAATCTTTTCAGGAAAGAAATTGTTGCTCTAGTCGAAAACCATGAGATGGTGTAAAAAAACCCCGCGAAATATTGAGAAAAAAAAAATCTCCGAAAATTTGGCTAAGTCCTTTGCCCCTAAGAATACTCAAGCTGAAAGATCGGCCAGCACTTAGAAAATTTCGTAAAAAAATTTTTCTTAATATTTCTCGGGTTTTTTTTATACCATCTCATAGTTTTCGACTAGAGCAACAATTTCTTTCCAGAAAAGATTTTCATCCGAGCCACCATTTTGGAAATATAGAGCTTTTTATATAAAATAGAACAAAATTCGGAGGTCCATAATTCGGAAACGGTGCGTCGTAGGGCCATAGTCCTCAGAACCTAAATGGTTTCTATGGACAAGGTTAATAAGGTGCTGCAAGAAAAATGGCCGAAATCTGTTAAAAAAAAAATCACCGAAAATTTGACTGTCCTGTGCCCCTAAGAATACTCAAGCTGAAAGATCGGCCAGCACTTAGAAAATTTCGTAAAAAAAAATTTTCTTAATATTTCTCGGGTTTTTTTTATACCATCTCATGGTTTTCGACTAGAGCAACAATTTCTTTCCAGAAAAGATTTTCATCCGAGCCACCATTTTGGAAATATAGAGCTTTTTATATAAAATAGAACAAAATTCGGAGGTCCATAATTCGGAAACGGTGCGTCGTAGGGCCATAGTCCTCAGAACCTAAATGGTTTCTATGGACAAGGTTAATAAGATGCTGCAAGAAAAATGGCCGAAATCTGTTAAAAAAAAAATCACCGAAAATTTGACTAAGTCCTGTGCCCCTAAGAATACTCAAGCTGAAAGATCGGCCAGCACTTAGAAAATTTCGTAAAAAAAATTTTTCTTAATATTTCTAGGGTTTTTTTTATACCATCTCATAGTTTTCGACTAGAGCAACAATTTCTTTCCAGAAAAGATTTTCATCCGAGCCACCATTTTGGAAATATAGAGCTTTTTATATAAAATAGAACAAAATTCGGAGGTCCATAATTCGGAAACGGTGCGTCGTAGGGCCATAGTCCTCAGAACCTAAATGGTTTCTATGGACAAGGTTAATAAGGTGCTGCAAGAAAAATGGCCGAAATCTGTAAAAAAAAAATCACCGAAAATTTGACTAAGTCCTGTGCCCCTAAGAATACTCAAGCTGAAAGATCGGCCAGCACTTAGAAAATTTCGTAAAAAAAAATTTTCTTAATATTTCTCGGGTTTTTTTTATACCATCTCATGGTTTTCGACTAGAGCAACAATTTCTTTCCAGAAAAGATTTTCATCCGAGCCACCATTTTGGAAATATAGAGCTTTTTATATAAAATAGAACAAAATTCGGAGGTCCATAATTCGGAAACGGTGCGTCGTAGGGCCATAGTCCTCAGAACCTAAATGGTTTCTATGGACAAGGTTAATAAGATGCTGCAAGAAAAATGGCCGAAATCTGTTAAAAAAAAAATCACCGAAAATTTGACTAAGTCCTGTGCCCCTAAGAATACTCAAGCTGAAAGATCGGCCAGCACTTAGAAAATTTCGTAAAAAAAATTTTTCTTAATATTTCTAGGGTTTTTTTTATACCATCTCATAGTTTTCGACTAGAGCAACAATTTCTTTCCAGAAAAGATTTTCATCCGAGCCACCATTTTGGAAATATAGAGCTTTTTATATAAAATAGAACAAAATTCGGAGGTCCATAATTCGGAAACGGTGCGTCGTAGGGCCATAGTCCTCAGAACCTAAATGGTTTCTATGGACAAGGTTAATAAGGTGCTGCAAGAAAAATGGCCGAAATCTGTAAAAAAAAAATCACCGAAAATTTGACTAAGTCCTGTGCCCCTAAGAATACTCAAGCTGAAAGATCGGCCAGCACTTAGAAAATTTCGTAAAAAAAAATTTTCTTAATATTTCTCGGGTTTTTTTTATACCATCTCATGGTTTTCGACTAGAGCAACAATTTCTTTCCAGAAAAGATTTTCATCCGAGCCACCATTTTGGAAATATAGAGCTTTTTATATAAAATAGAACAAAATTCGGAGGTCCATAATTCGGAAACGGTGCGTCGTAGGGCCATAGTCCTCAGAACCTAAATGGTTTCTATGGACAAGGTTAATAAGATGCTGCAAGAAAAATGGCCGAAATCTGTTAAAAAAAAAATCACCGAAAATTTGACTAAGTCCTGTGCCCCTAAGAATACTCAAGCTGAAAGATCGGCCAGCACTTAGAAAATTTCGTAAAAAAAATTTTTCTTAATATTTCTAGGGTTTTTTTTATACCATCTCATAGTTTTCGACTAGAGCAACAATTTCTTTCCAGAAAAGATTTTCATCCGAGCCACCATTTTGGAAATATAGAGCTTTTTATATAAAATAGAACAAAATTCGGAGGTCCATAATTCGGAAACGGTGCGTCGTAGGGCCATAGTCCTCAGAACCTAAATGGTTTCTATGGACAAGGTTAATAAGGTGCTGCAAGAAAAATGGCCGAAATCTGTAAAAAAAAAATCACCGAAAATTTGACTAAGTCCTGTGCCCCTAAGAATACTCAAGCTGAAAGATCGGCCAGCACTTAGAAAATTTCGTAAAAAAAAAATTTCTTAATATTTCTCGGGTTTTTTTTATACCATCTAATGTTTTTCGACTAGAGCAACAATTTCTTTCCAGAAAAGATTTTCTTCCGAGCCACCATTTTGGAAATAGAGAGCGTTTTCTATAAAATAGAATAAAATTCGGAGGTCCACAATTCGGAAACGGTGCGTCGTAGGGCCATGCTTCTCAGAACCTAAATAATTTCTATGGTCAAGGTCAACCCGAAATTGCAAAAAAAAATTCAGATTTCCGAAAAAAAAAAAAAATTTTTTTCGAAAATTTTTCTAAGTCCTCGCGCCATAGTGCCCCTAAGGCTACACACCAACCGTCCTTTTTTTTGTAGTCCATTATAAACTAAAAGATGAGACCCTTTGTAGTTTTCTTAGCGTGCATAAAATAAGTCTCAAAAACAGTTATTCTGGTTATTTGTACCTATTGAATTGGTAACACAAAAAAAATAATAACAGTAAAGGGTATTTATTAAAACTTACACTAGTCTTTATTCTCCTGTCTTTCGGGGGTATTTTTAATTTTGATTTCCAACCCATGTCATCGATACTTTTATCGACATCTCTGAAAAAGGAATTAAAAAAAAAATTAACGACTTTTTATAAAATATATTTACTTAAGTAGATAAATTTTATAAGCAACAGAGTGATACGAACCCCTTATTCTGACTGGTCATACTGTTTCCGACGTGATTACTTGAACTAATTCTATTTTCGGTCATCATTTTGCCAAATAATCCCACTAGGGACACGACTAAAATTAGAAACTTAGAATCACAATTCTTTGTCCAAGTCCGACACTAAACAAATTTTACGATAAGTCACTTTTCGACACATATGCTATTTAGAAGTTTATCACGTTCACCAACTTAGTCCGGGGATATCTGTAACAATAAATAGACCATAATCAATTAACAATCTAGTATAGCTAGGTACGCTGAAGCTAGATCGGTAAACGAGATTACGAGACGCGTCAACAAGCACCAAAATAAGTACAAATAAATTACTAAACAGAAAATCGGTCTTGCAAACAAATACCTACTATAACTAATGTAAATATATTAAAGCGTAAACAATATTATTGTGATTTGTTGAGTATTTAAACACAAACAGAACAAGATTATAGAGATTATACAGGATAAAACAAAGTCGTAGTTTATCTTCAAATTTTAATATGGCCGCCAAGAAATATATAAATGACAAGTAGTTGGTTGCGGCTGTAATTACCCAAGTAGTTAAACAATACCCCATTTTTAACTTACACATAATGGAAGTGAAAATAAAACATGGAGAATTCATAAATAAACATTACCTTGATAAAATTCTACAAAAGACGACGACACTCGATACTCGACGACGACATCACAATGTAACCAAAACAGTGTTGCCATTTGATCAATAATGTATGTCTCATAAACAAAATAAAATACCTTATCAGTGGCTCTTTTGGAAATCTTGGCACGCGTTGATATATGGAACTAAAAATAAATGTACTAGACATATTGTTGCCTTTATTGATGTACTCTTTTGTTTTGCACAAGGCTTACTTTCATTACAATCTGTTCGAATACGTTTTAACATTTGACTAGGTTTTTTGTTTTACTTTTGGACAGCTAATTTTAAAGAAATGAAATTGAGCTTCATACTGCATAAAAAATAAAATACCACTAGAAAATATAAAATTACTGTTATTAACAGTAATTATATATGGGCAATACTGAACAAATAGACAATATAAAAAAATATAAACAATATGATGATGATGATAAAAAAAAATAGACAATATTGTTTACTTTTTGTATACATTACATATTATTGTTTGTCTATTATTTGAGTGAAAACTAATGCTAGATACACACGGAGCCACTATACAAGTCAGTGCCGATTTCAAAACCTCACGTCCACAAACCATGGACTTATAATTATACAATACAAGTAACTATAATAAGTCCATGTCCATGCCACACACAAATTTTGACATCGCTAGCGACCAATCAGCTGTCGCGTATTATTTATAAAAGGTAAATAATGCTGTCGGCGATCCAAGTCGCTGCGTGTGTAGCTAGCATAAGAGAATATAAACTGGGGTCAAAATATTTTTTTCTTGTATTATGGAATTAGTATGTATGCTCATGGTGATATTAATCTAAGACATGGTCGGCGTTATCGCAAGATGGCGCATGTCATGACGTCATCTATGACGATTCACGGGACATCGTTATCGCGCTCACGCTAATTCGGAACGGGAATAAGCATCTTATATCGATACACTCGGAACGCACATTAGGGGTCACAAGGTAACTTCTTAGTCTGTTGAGGTCACTGAGGTCACTGCTCTATGGACTTTCCTTTCTGACTTGTGTCATTGGGAACTTGTCACTAACGTCACTGTCGTTATGTCGCTATGTCAATGTTATGTCGTCGTAACTTTATAGTCGATTGTCGCATGAACTCATGAAGTCAAGAAAGTGATTGCCAATTGCTAAATGCAAAATTGCAAATGCGAATGACGATGGTTTTGATGTTTTGTGTACGAAATAGAGCGTCGTGTTTATTGCAAAATATTTTCTTTTACTAATTACCTTATTGCATTTCTAAATTTACATAGTTTACTATACAATTTTGTTATTATTTCATCTAAGTTCTACAGATTATAATTAATTCAAATATCGTCAGGATCACACCGAAAACGCAATGTAAGCAATATTTTTTAATACACAGATTCTTCCCCAAAACCCGTTATTGCGTAAATATAATAGGTACGAATTTAATTGAACTATTTTTTCAGGACGGAATACTGGAAGTCGCAAGCACGAAAGTATTGCGAATTTTGCAAGTGTTGGTTTGCTGATAACAAAGTAGTAAGGACTATAAGCTTTGATACTATAATGAAACCTGCACACTTGATTATAAATGTTCATAAACAGTCAATAAGGTAGTCATATCCCACCCATCTGATACTTACTACAAGCTCACCGTATTTTAACATTTCAGTCAATTTCATTTCATGAAAATGGTAAGCGTCACAAGGAGAATGTTCAAAAACACATATCACAGCTCAGTAAGAAGAGTGCTAAAGAATTCAAGCAGAAAGAAAAAATTGATGATGATATAAAAAAAATGGAATCAGCCGCTATGGCTGCTTACTTGAATGATGTAAAGAACAATGCTGACATCACATCACAGGTAGACATTTATTTAAAATGGTAATTAATAGTGTTAGTAACTATTTCATGTAAGAAGTAGTATGGCTGGCAAAGTAGTATTTAGTTGGAGTAAATATTTGTTGGCATTACTTGGTCCAATGGTTGTCTTATAAAGATCGCTTTTAGCTATAAGACAGCCCATTGTGTTACTCTATGTAAAATTTCTACATTTGTATCTGTAATATATGTGGTAGACAATGTACGCAATAAATAGTAATCTATTCTGTTTTCCATTTTCCATTGTTTTTAATTTTCAGAATATTAATGAATTGCTAAACCAGAATGATACTGCCATAGTTGTTGGAACAACGCCCATATCAAAGGCAGCCCCTACCTGGGAAGAAGTCAAGAGTGAGGATGGGAACTCCTATTACTGGAATACTGTGACAAATGGTATGCATACTTGTTTAATTTTTATGTAATAGTTAAATCAGATTGTAATGTAAAAAACACTCAGTTTGTAAGTGGCATTAACAAGTACATTTCCTGATCCATTTGTTGACATTTTTATGAGATACTTTTGGATTAAATTAAATCAGTGCATAAATAAAAAACGAAACAATATTTATTTTTAGGGTTTCGTACAGTAGGGCTGCAAATGTGCATGGATACTTCAGAAATATAATCGTGTGAAGCGAGAAATGACGCCATCTAGCGTAAAACCAGTTAACGACTAACAAAATTTCATTATACTGTTACTAGATGGCGTTGCTTTGCTTTTTATGACAAAATATTTTTGTAGTTTCTTTTTGTCTCTTCAAACATTCAAACAATTTATATTTAATATTTACTTAAAAAAATAATTGTTCCTAACTATTAACCTACTATGTTAAAATTTAATATCAATTTGTTAGTAGTAAGTAAGAAATAACCAAAGAAACGATGAGGGTGCCACTAGGCTAGGCTAGGGTGGTACTTAATTATTCCTATCGGTTTCTTTTATTATTTTTTCATATGCTAGCAAATGTAATGTAAAAGTTAGATAAATATATTAGCTGTGTAATTCCTTTCTCAATACGTTTCTTCCCAACTGTTTACTTACGTTGCGTAAATTAGTCACAGTTGTGAAGAAACCAACGCCATCTAGTTTATTTTAGAAAACTTGAACTCAAACGTTCACAGGAAAATAGCCATAAGGCGGCGTCCTAATTGGCAGCGATCGTACGATCAAACGATGCGTTCATCATCGTGCGATGAAAATGATCGTACGATGGTCCAACTGGTGTCCTAATTGGCAACGATCGATTGTACGAGTAAACGATGCGTTCATCGCCTTCACCGCAGCGGCGCGGCGCCATTTTAACAATGGCTGTTTACAGAGATGCACAGTTTTTGCTATTGGGCAATATTGCTTTGAAAATTGCAAGTGACATTGAAGAAAGAAAACGTAGACCATATAATATACTTTATAGATCCTCGCGCTGCTCGCGCGACGACGCGTGACCAATCAGGACACTCAAAAGGGATTTGTAGCTTTGATTGCACGATCGCACGATCAAACCCATCGTACGATCGTTTTTAAGCATTTCACTGTTCTCGCGCGATCACTTGGAAGCTCTATTAGGACA
Organism: Mesoligia furuncula; assembly: GCA_916614155.1. NCBI lineage: Eukaryota > Metazoa > Arthropoda > Insecta > Lepidoptera > Noctuidae > Mesoligia > Mesoligia furuncula. Next base: position 13,011,846 of record OU744799.1, on the reverse strand, counting down.
CACTAAAGAAATTAGTGTGTTTAATCTCGTCGTGCGACGAGAACGCATCGTTTGCTCGTACGATCGTTGCCAATTAGGACGCCGCCTTAGGGTATCCATGCAGGTCAGCGGGATTGTCCGAAAGGGTTACCGCTGGCCCGGAACATAAAGGGCTAAGGAAGGAACACGGGTGGGTTTTAGTCAGTAAGTGTCTGACACTCCCTTCCGCTCCACCCAGAGCGGGAGGAGTCATTTGATGATTTCCCATCAGCAAAAAAAAAAAAAAAAAAAATAGGGTATCCATGCACTTTGCAGGCGACCGTACCTCAAAATGAAAAAACAGAACCCTTATAGGATCACACTGTTGTCCGTCTATCTGTCAAGACCCTTTATTTCAAGAACGCGTTGAGGTATCGAGTTGAAATTAAAACCATATACTCAGGTCTGCGGTCCCTTGAAGCTTTTAAAAAATTAAACTTCTAAGCTAACATAAAAAAAGATGCGGCCGTTTATGCCGCAAAAATTCAATTTTTTTATTTCAACAATCTCAAGAGAATCAAAATGTATATCCCGTTGACCTAGAATCATGAAATTTGGCAAGAAGCAAGGTCATGTAGCACAAACTTACATTTAAAAAAATACTTGTGATAAACTATTTACATACAAATTTGTACAGAACCCTTGGTGCGTGAGTCCAACTTGCTCTTGACTGTTTTTTTTTTTTCATCGATTAGGTAAGCAAAAATAAATATACAAATACTATGTGTTTTTCCATTATAGAAACCACCTGGGATACTCCTGATGAGTATGTGTCAGTGGCAGATCAAGAAAAGAACAAATTAAAAGACGAATTACAAGATAAAAAGAAGCAGAAACTAAAGTAAGTAAAGCGTAGGAGACAGTAATTTATTTGTCAGTTAAAATTAAACTATGTGAACTATTATTATTAGTTAATTGTTTCAAGTAATAGGGCATCTCATATTTCTCTAAAAGTAATACTTTTAGATAAATATGAGATACGCAAAATACGCGCTTTGACGAGGAGTTGCGGGCACTAGCCCATATTGCATATTAGCTTCTGCACGTGACTTCGTCAAGGTGCACCTTGGTTTATAAAAAAACACTGAAGTACATGAGTACCTACAAATCCCAACTGTCAAGGAGGTTGTAAAAAGGTCCTACAAGAAATACAAGGAAAGACTCCAACGTCATAAAAATGAACTTACTGTGACACTTCTAAAGTCCTCAGACTCTACCTACAGACTTAAAACTACTTACTTGCGGATAATGTAGTGGGCTGCAATATTGTTAATACGTCTTATGTGTCTAATTGTTATTTGTGTAAACATTTTATTTTGTAGCTGTTTATTGTCCCATATTAAAATAAAATAAAAGAGATCGAATAGCGTCAATCTACTAAAAAATCTAATAACGAGATGACGCATCGAACAATCTCGAACTGCCTAGTGAAGAAACAGCCAATCTGATTAAAGCTCAAGGGCTGATTGCAGATAGAAGGAAAAAAAAAAAAAAAAAAAAAAACGTGACTTCGTCCGCGTGAAATTTCATGTTTCCCCGACCCGCCCCGCCGCGTCGCATCGCCCGCCCGCAAGCCAATTCAACCACTCCGCCGCATTAATTTTATTCAGCCGCTGTCAAGAATTATAGGCTATCAAATTCAAAAAGAGTTTTTCAAATTCAACTGTTAGTTTCAGACATTACCGCATTCAAACATACAAAGTCTTCAGCTTTAGTATTTATTAGCTTTAGATTTACTCATTTATTTATCTATTTGGTTTCCAGAAAACAACAACAAAAGCAAGCCCAGAAGGATGTGCATATGGAGGTAAACGCTCACATAGCAAGAGAAAGAATGAGAGAGTTGGCAGTAAACAAGGACCCCCCCCCACCCGTCAAGAACTTTGTAGACTATGGACCAGCTCCGCGCGCCCCCAAGCCCTACGGCTCCTGGACTCCAGTAGTGAATGAGTAAGTCAATGTTTGTGCGGTTATATGCCACTTTCTTACATAATTGGTGAGATATGTGAGCAGTGCTGGCCCAGTGGAGAGGCCGCGACTTAAATTCGAAGAAATGTGACATCTACCATCCTGCACTGGGTCCGCGTGGTGAAAAATAAATGTCCCAATATACATCACATTTTAAATACCTGCTTATTATAGACATCACGCCTGTTTTACTCGAAGGGTTAAGCAGAGGTGTAGTAAACCAACATTCGGGTATGTTTAAGTCCCATGTAAAAGCTGGCAAGCCTAATTACCATCAACCGGGCACAATCCAGACACCGGGCTGCTTAGAAATACCAGTTAGAAAATCCAATAACAGTTTACCGAACCGGGAATTGAACCCTGGACCTCATGCGCAGCAGTAGCACTAGACCAACAATGCAGTGTTTAATTACATATTATTCATCTTTTCCCAGACCTGTAGAACACATCGATCTTCAGCTACCGAAGTCTGAAAAGGAGCTGCCTCCGCCGCCGGTGATCGTGCAGCCAGAAATAATTCAGTTCAAGGAGAAGCGCGTCGAGTCACTTGGTGATGAACCCGTCGAGTTCAAGAAGAGAAAGTTCAATAACCCCAAAAGAAATATGCGTCAAAAAGTAGATGATGACTGACATAAGCCAATTAAATGTGTACATACAATCAAAATACTGTAATACAATACTGTTTTTATTGTGTGGAAATCCTTGCATTCTCTCTGTCCGTCTTCTCTTAATTATTTCATGAAAACATGATGTTTCCCTGGTAATCCTATCCTATCCTATCCTACTAATATTATAAACGCGAAAGTTTGTGAGGATGGATGGATGTTTGTTACTCCTTCACGCAAAAACTACTGAACGGATTTCGATGAAACACCGGAACAGTCGCAAGATCGGCCCCAACAGCATGCTGAGTATCTGGTGTCGCAACAGGCTGCTGAAACACCGGAACAATCCCAAGATCGGCATCAACAGCATGCTGAGTATCTGGTGTCGCAACGGGCTGCTAAACACCGGAACAGTCCAAGATTGGCGTCAACAGCATGCTGAGTATCTGGTGTCTCAACGGGTTGCGGTGACACCAGAACAGTCTCAAACTCGACGTCAGCAGCAGGTGACTTACATGGCATCCCAAAGAGCCACAGAAACCTTTACAACGGCTGAATCTCGCAGACGCGTTGTTGTTACACGAATTTAATGTATAGTGGGACTGTTTGTCTTAAACAGTTCTAAATAAATGTCCGTGACAGCATATATCTACCTTTTATGTGGAAGCCGTAAATAGTGAGCCATATCGAAAGTACCTCTTTCTGTATGTTACCTTTTCACACCTAAACCACTGAACGGATTTCGATAAATTTGGCAAGTAGATAGATAGCATCCTGGGGATGGACATGGGGCTACTTCACCGATACTGTCCCGTGGCATAATTTCCGACATCCACGCGGGCAGAAGCTACTATTACATATAGAATTATTAAGTTGAACATCTTTTACCACTTAGAGTGGACCCGCCTTACAACCACACTGTGGCCGCCCTCAGCACTTACACGCTACACTCGAATCTCCGGTGAATCTCGGGGCGGTGCTACGCCATCGATTCGTCTCGGGGTAAGGACAGCCGTTACTCCAAATAGAAAGCATACGAAATCATTTGACCACTAAGTACAGTCAACAAAAGAGGTACCTACCTAAGTAAGCAGGATTGCCGGATATAGTTGAAGTTTAGTAAGAAACCGATGGATGTTGTCGACTAAAATTTAATTTGATAAATGAGCTGTTTGTTTTTTTTTTTAAATAAAATAACATTTTATTCGAGAACATTCACCGGTTTCTTACTAATCTTCAACCTTATCCGACGATCCTGCATACTTATCCCTTTTGTTGACTGTACCTACGTCGGTATAAGCTACACGGTACTCTCAATAACTACTAACTACTTGGACATATAGGTATCCTATTGGGGAATACAGGTACTGTAGTGATGACACCGTTTGATTGACCTGGATAAGTGCCTCCTTTGTTTCTTCAGTCATTGGCCATGTTCAAATCGTATCTGTTATGATAAAATTTAAAGTTTAGGTACCTTTTTAAAACTTCGGTGATCTTAAAAGTACCTAAAGTAATCAATCAACTCAGCCTACAATACATAAACTGCTGGTAATAGCCCTCTCACAACAGCTGGTTCCGTATCCAGCCTGCCCCGGCTACCTGTGATTTCTAGACGGTCCATCTAACTGGGGCACGGGCGTAGCCAGGTTTTAGTATCGGGAGGGGTTAAGAAAATAAAACGACTAAAAGTACATAAAATAACCCTTATACTGGGTGTAATTTTAATCACCGTTATCCTCTTAAGGGGTTATTGTACATACTTATCATTATGAACAACTTTTACTATGGGACCAAACCTGAAATCGCGAAAAAAAATATCAGCTGTTCCCTACATTTTGACGAGTTAGTCGAACATACCTAAATGTAGGGCACAGCAGATTTTTGAAGTGAAACTTCTTTACGCACGCTTGACTTGGGGAGTAAGCTGGCGAACGCGTGACGTAAGCGTTACGAAAAGTGTGATCGGACAAGGCGAACGGAAGTTAAGTGGGGGATATAAGCAAGAGACAGCAGTGCGCGCGCACATTTTCTTTCTCTCTTTAAGTTTCACTTCAGTCGTGTGGTCATAAGCACACTCGTTTTTTTTTTACGATTTTAGGTTTGCCCCATAGTAAAAGTTGTTCATAATGATGAGTACAATGACCCCTTAAGAGGATAACGGTGATTAAAATTACACCCAGTATAAGAAAAATATTAAAGATGTGAAAAATAGATAAGTACAGAAAAAATCTCCTCGAAAGAATTGGGGAGTCCTTTTTCGAGCAGTGGGACAATATAAACTATGAGTTGAATAAAAAAATAACGTTCTGTTATATATCACAGAAACAGAATATTACAAAATTAATCTTCTGTTTTTCTTTTTAAATAGGTACCATGTATATCCACTACTTCATTCGCATCAATTTCTATCCCATAGTGAATGTTTAGGAGAGCCAAGCCGTTCAGTCTGTTTTCACTTGTTGTGTTCTTATTTTGATTCTATGAATGTTAATATCTGAACTTTTCGGGGGAGGGTTTGAACCCCCAAAACCCTCCCCCTGGCTACGCCCGTGAACTGGGGGGCATCCAAAGGTACGCTTGCCGCGGATGCTTCTGCTCCGACAGCCATCGGTCCATCGACAAATATGCCAGCCAGCCCACTGCCGCTTCAGCTTGCTAACTATATAGGAAAGTACTTACTTATAGTGCCACCGCCCATCCCTACGGTGATGATAGAAATATTTCACATTGTCATAGACGCATGTCAAATGATTTATTTGGAACAACAAAGAAACCATTTTTGTTAGTACCTACATATTTGATTGGTTGTTATTCTTTCAGTCAACCAGTTTTTGGGTTGTTAGGGTTCCGTACCAAAATGGTAAAAACGAATCCATGAAGTGTGACTCTGTCTGTCTGTCACAGCTGGATATCTCAAGAACTACTAATGCTATCAACTTGTAATTTATATAATAATAATAATAATCAATTTATTGACACACACAAGTTAGGAAACATACAAACAGTAACAATGATAGTTAAAAGAGTGCATAAGTAGAAGTAGCCGCCCAACTAGCAAAAAGTGGTTTTTATACTATCCTAGAACCATCATTTATCGAGGACTATATGAGACTTATATCCACATATAAGTCGGGAAAAGGGCCCACTTTATAAGTCTACTTTTACTTATAACGTATTTATATTAGACCGCTGAAATGCCATATACGCCTATATTGCTCCTGTAATTGAATTACGTCAATGCAAATACTCCTGTTAATCTCAATATAAGTAAGTTATAGTAAAAAATTAGATTAATAAGCGCCTAGAAGTTGCTTACTTAAGCTCATATATTGTGAACAGTCGAAGTGAGTTTATCGGACATTGTTGTGCTCTGTAAAAAATATATTTTTAACATCTTGAGGATAAGTATTTATATGAATCAGAATTTATTAATGTCAACCATAGTAGAAAAACAAAATGTTATTGTTGTCAAATTCTTAGTCTTATAGCTTATTCGTAGGGGAACATGAATTTTCTGTGAAATCTATCATGGTTTTGATTACAATTTTAAAGCGCCTCTTGAAATTTGCTTATTTACATTTTAGTATTACTTAAAATCAAATTAATATTATGAAGGCAGCTGACATTTTCTTAAAGTCAAAGTCAAAGTCAAAGTCAAAGTCAAAGCATTTATTTCAAATAGGCACTTAACAGGCACTTTTGAACGTCAAAAATTACTAAAATAGAATTGATTCTAGTCGCCCATTCCAAAAGGTAGATTTCGTATGGAGAAGAATGGGCAAGAAACTCCACCGTTACTCTTTTAAAATGTTTTACAATATTTTGCATGTACATTAATTATATAATATATATGTGAAGACGATGCACCTAAAATAAAATTACTGTACCACAATAGGTAAAAGAATTAAAAATGAAACCATAACATATAAATTAATTATCTGATAGATAGGTACATGGTGCTCACATATTTACAAGCATGGTAAAAAATAAACGATTGTCATTAAAAAAAAAAAATAATAATAATAATAGTAATAAGTCAGGCTGTGAGTTAAAGTAATTACAGAATGTAAATCAATGTAAAAAAAAAATATAGAAGAACAAAAATAAATTTTGCAATTAAATTAGCAACCAGTTTGATTTTGTCTTGACTCTAGATTGTCCTATGGAGCAGGACCAGCATGTTTCCAAGCGTTCTTATCTTGGATATAATCTTCTAATTTATAGTACGCTTGTTTACAAAGTGTACGTTTAATGTGAGTTTTAAATTTTCTTTCATTTAATTGCAATATATCATTAGGTATTTTATTGTAACATTTAACACAGTACCCCATAAAAGATGTAAGCATTTCCAAGTGTGACATAGTGCTAAAATAAGTATTTTTAGCATTTCCAAGTGTGACATAGTACCAATATAAGTATATTGGTTCTATATTGGGTTATCTCAAAACCGAAGAAGATTCGCCATTGTTACCGATTACTGTACTGGTCGTTACAAGCAAAAGTGGATTCTTAAGGGTTTTAACCAGGATTGTTTGAGATTACTTAGACAATAACACTACTGTGGAATGCCTATATAAATATGTCTAGGTTTAAAACGGCATACGATAAATCTAAAAAAAAAATATAGAGAACATTTTATCCTACCGACTGCTGTTATAATCTTGGTGATTAATTATTTTTAAAATGTGGATATGAAATCCATTTAACAGTTACTTCTAAGCTTATGTTAAACCAAACCAGATACATAAATGACTTACAGTAATTTAACTTTAATTTACTTATATTGGCCACAAAATATTAGCTTATATGAGGCTATAAGTAAAAATAACAAGAGCAATTGCTCCTCAGTGCATGTCTTCCTGGTACATGCTCTTACAGGAGTATTAAGATTTAAATGGCCCGCAGATGTTATCTTATAGGCGCATTTAAGTCTGACTTACCGGAGTAATTACTCTTGAGTGTAATTACTCTTATTTCATGCTTTTATAGGAGTCTTGATCCTATATTTGTCAGGAAATATGATCCTATATACGAATATAAGTAAAAATTATAGGATACAACGTACTTGAGTAAAAACAGCATGTATTTATGCTGTTAAAAGCGTAGTAGCAACCACCAAAACCTTCATCGGAGCTTTATAAGTCCATGTAGCATTATAAAATCGCATTCCAGGATTATTTTGCTAGTTGGGCGTGGGCCCCAAACTAGGCACAGCCTGTATCTTGGTGGCCCAATAGAGAGAGAAGAGGCAGATTGAATTATTGACTCTTCAGCGTGACACAGCACAGCATTTGGTATTAGTTTTAGATGACGTTTGCCCAACTATTTTGCAAATTATTATTAAACCCTGTGATTTCCCACTGCAGGGCAAAGGCCTCCCTGCTCTCTTTCCACTTCTCTCTGTTCAAAGGTACTAAAGAAAAAGAAAAGAAAGAAATATTTCTTTTTAGCAACAGTGACTGAAAGGTATAGAATAATTTCAGATTTTTCTCTTTGCAAACTTCGGAGATAAGGGGGAGGACGGTATTTTTTTATATTTTTCATCAAAAGCCGAAAACTATGCGGCCTAAAACAAAAAGAAGAAATGTTTGAGAATGTGCAAACTGCGCTCTTTCATAATTATGATACATGCCCTAGATAGCGCCACTTCGAATTTTTCAGACCCCCTTTCAGTCCATTTTGCAAAGAAAAAAAAATGTCTTTCTTATTCGCAAAATAGTTGGGCAAACGTCATCTAAAACTATTCCAAATTTCAGTAGTAGTTCTTGAGATATCCTGCTGTGACAGACAGACAGACAGACTGAGTTTCACCATAAGGGTTCCGTTTTACCAGTTTGGTACGGAACCCTAAAAATACCGTTCCCCCCGCCCCTTATCTCTGAAGTTTGCATAGAGAAAAATCTGAAATTATTGTATGTGATAGAAGTTTATGTAAAGATTACTGGAATAATAAAACGAAGTCTTTATATAGCACACTTTTTCAGAAATCATCAATAAAATTTACATTAGTTCCACTGTCTGTCGACAGCTTCCTTCTGGACCATCACGATCTCACAGAAGCACCCACTGCCTTCCCGACGCGGGAAACCAGGCGCTCAAAGTGTTCTTCAAAGCCCCACCGACCTTCCAAAGTTCGACCTATCTGGACTTGAGCATGACTTCCAATTCTGACTGAGCTGGGTGGCTCTCTCCTCCTCGGCAGTTTGTGGAACCAAAGCGCCTCAGTTGTCTGAGGTGCCTAGGTTTAGAGATAGCGCCTCAGTTTTCTGAGGCGCTATGTCTAAACCTAGCCCGCGTACAAAGTAAAGGTCTGGGTTATCTTAGGTACAACAACACCGCACAGTCCCACACTAGATTACGCAAAACAATTAGTATACTAAATGAGTACTTCGTGTTAAGGCCAGGCTGATCCCTGCCGACCTTCGAGGTACGAAGAAAAATGATATCCATAAGTAACAGGTAGGTAGGTAGGTACCTGTTACCGGGAGCTGTGATCGGCTGACATCAATTATCATTCACGTTAGGTACACGATTAGCCTCAACATTAGGGACACTATGAGCAATGATAAGATATAATGTATTTTTACAATGACATAATATGTACCTACTCTATGATTAATATGGTTTTATTAACATAGGTACCGAAATTTACATAATGAGTATCACTCTGAATTTCTAGTCTTTGCAGATAAGTACCACCTAGCTAGGCAGCATTGCTATCTCTACGGCTATCAACTCAAATTACACAGTAGATGAAAATAAACTTCCACAAAATATGAGAAAGTTGAGGAAATAGAAACCATACTTGTTGTAATTACTCACCTTAGTAAGCCTTCATCTCGATATCGCGATGTACAGAAGCGTTCCCCTAATTTAAAAATGTTTATACTTTGTGTTTAGAGAAGATTTATGGGTCTTCGGAAAATGTTTGTGTAACTTTTCATAACTGATATTTTAATATTGAATGAATTGGTTTCTTGTTAGGGTTCCGTACCAAAATGGTAAAACGGAACCCTTACGGTGAGAGTCTGTCTGTCACAGCTGGATATCTCAAGAACTACTAATGCTATCAACTTGAAATTTGGAACAGGTTTAGATAACGTTTGCCCAACTATTTTGCAAATAAGAAAGAAATATATAGGTACAGGGATTGAAATGTGGTCTGAAAAATTCGAAGTGGGGCTACTAGGGCATGTGGGGTATCATTTGAAAGAGCGCAGTTTGCACATACTCAAATATGTTTTTCTTTTTTTTTAGGCCGCATAGTTTTCGACTTTTGATGAAAAATGTAAAAAAAATACCGTTCCTCCCCTTATCTCCGAAGTTTGCAAATAGAAAAATCTGAAATTATTCTATGTGATAGAAGTTTATGTAAAAATTACAGGAAAAATAAATTGTTGATCGCACAGGCAAAGCTACGCTTGCCGTAGTTGGTCCGTGGACGGGTGACCATCTTTACACACCGAGACTTCTGTGCCTCGGAAAGCACGTTGAACCGTTGGTACCGGCTGTTATTCGTGGATCATTGACAGTCGTTACGGGTAGTCAGAAGTCCGAAAATCTGACAACCAGTCATACCAAGGGGTATCAGTACCAGTAACTGGGTTGTGGAGGTCACATAGGCAGTCGCTCGCTAGTAAAAATTACAGAAAAATAAAACGAAATCTCTAAATAGCAACATTTTTCAGAAATCATTAACAAAATTACATTAGTTCCATTATCGGTCAAGAGATGTCGCTGACATAAAACGCAATATTCTACACCGCAGTGCACAGTGATAAAATTCTCTGACGAATATAGGCCTCGCCGACAACGCACAATGGGCCACTGTAGGACTAAGTGCGGAAACCAAATCCATAACATAGAACATAGGCCTCGCCGCTGAAAAATTAAAAACATGATGGTACAGAACCCTCGGTGCGCGAGTCCGACTCGCTCTTGACCGGTTTTTGGTAGTTGTACAGACGCCAGCACATCAAGCTACTACAATCTGTCAAATTTCTTTAAAAGATTTTCAACTTTATCGCGACATCATAATAAGCTTCAAAATTGATTGGGAAAATTTGACAGTTTCGAGTAGCTTGATGTGCTGGCGTCTGTACCTTTCCAAGAACTTGGATAATCTGGAAGAAAAGAATAATCTTTTCTTCACAACCTTGGTAAGTACCTACCTATGACGAATGATAGGATTGATAGGTAGGTACAAAAATTATTTACTCCCAATAACATTTCACAAACGCGATTTGAATACTTACTTACATACTACACGGTACTGCTTACCTTTTCACCGCCAAGCACTTCTATAGAAGTTCGGGATTTTCGTGCCACCAGCGCCACAACTTCTATAGAAGTTGTTCATTTTAACTACCTATCTTATTAAAATAAATTTACTGTGATTAAAAGCTTTGTTTCATTTTATTATGTAAGATAGCACGGTCTACTACCCTGTTTTTAGGGTTCCGTATAAAAACGGAACCCTATTACTAAGACTTCGCTGTCTGTCCGTCTGTCCGTCTGTCCGTCTGTCCGTCTGTCCGTCTGTCCGTCTGTCCGTCTGTCCGTCTGTCTGTCACCAGGCTGTATCTCAAGAACCGCGATAGCTAGACAGTTGAAATTTTCACAAATTATGTATTTCTGTTGCCGCTATAACAACAAATACTAAAAACAAAATAAATTAAATATTTAAGGGGGGCTCCCATACAACAAACGCGATTTTTTTGCCCTTTTTTGCTCGATATCAAAAATGGCAACAGGTAGGCACTTGAAATATTCACAAAATATTCAGTTGTATTTTAACTTTAATAATAAATAATAAAATTAAAATAAAATAAATATTTAAGGGGGGCTCCCATACAACAAACATGTTTTTTCGGCGTTTTTGCCTTGTGGTACGGAACCCTTCGTGTGCGAGTCCGACTCGCACTTGGCCAGTTTTTTATTTTTCTACACAAAATAAGCCCTAGTTTGTCCTAAAATCGGCAAAAACAGAAACTCCGAATTTTGTTACTTTCCTCAGAACGCCAATCACTTCATATCAAGTTGGCCAGTGATGTGCCGTGAAAGGTTGATTTCACCATTGAAATATTTATAAATACAGAAAGTTACGAATATCGAAAACAATTTGAGGTCAATAAAATATGAACTTAGTTATCTACTTCATTACAAAGGATAGTAGATGAATTTCGACCTTCATCGTAGATGCCGATACGTAATTATAAAGTTGTTACCAATTCTTGTCGATAGTTATTTTCCCATCTCTACAAAACAATTGGTCGTCTATGCCCCTGTGCGCCACCGAGTGCCACGAACTACTATAGAAGTTGGTCAGTGACGTCATAGGCGTGCGGCTGTCAAGGTCACTTTGGCATAGTGCAGCACAAAATCGGATTCGCGCGCACGCATCTTTCTTTCTTTCACTTGATAACAAATAGAAAAATGAGTGAAGAACTTGATTCGGACGAACTTCTTAAAATTTTGCAAGGTGTGGAATCGGACTCGGAGTATTTTGTGGAGAACATTGAACCAGAATATAATTCTGAGGTACATAATTATGTCTAACTGGATGATAATAATAATGTTTATTCATCAAAGAGTAGGAATTCAATAAGTATGTAAAATGTTCGGTGAGCCCAGTATCTCCAGATGCACTGTAATTACAGTAGATTTAGGTACTGTTTTTGTACTCTATACACTATTATGGTAAATACAGTGTATGAAAGCACTGTAATTTTAACTTTTTTAGAAGTTCTTTTCAAAGAAAAAAAAGGAAACCCAATTGCAATTCGTATAAAAATCATCTAAAAACAATTAAAAATTCTGCCACTTAGATACCTACGGTAAAAAACGTTGACTGAAGTTATTAAAAAAACGCAGGAATAAACAAAAATAGAAGAAAGAAAGACCATAGACCCCATCCCTGATCAGAATCGAATTCAACGTGCCCTCAGTGCCAATAACTTGATATGAAGTTAAAGAATGAGATCATGAAACAAATAGAGATGTACCCCATTCCTTATAGTTCTAATTGAGTTATGTATTAGTTTCTTTGATACTCATAATTTATACTGTTTTTTCTTATTAAGGATACTGTGAAATAAAACAAATCTGGAAATATTTAATCAGTTTTTATTTATATTCGTAAAATCAACTTTAAATCTTAACTTTACGCGTACAAATCTTATTCATCGATATGACGATATCCCCATCACTACTGTTTACTGTATATTTAGTTATACATTTATAGCTTGGCGCTCGGCGAGGCATTGCGTTTTGTGTACGTTGGCGGCGAAAAGGTTAACCCGAACACAAAAAGTCTTTATTTTGTATTCAATACACGTTACCTACACAGTGATATTTTTATTGATGCAAACACGTCAGCAGGATTCAGGATCTAGTGTTTTTCCAATGCTTTAATGCTACATTCTTGTTAATAAACCTATCCGTAGGAAGGTACCGGTATAAGGTGTGTTTGATTTTAGATAGGTACCTATGTATTATGTATACCTACCTATGTATCTACCTAGGTTAACTACCATCTACTACTACTACCATCATGGAGTAGCAGGTGATAGGTATTAGGTAACCATTGTTGCCTTAAATCTTAAAATCCAGTAGGGCTCCTGACCTGAAACCTAAAAGAAAACTGAAGAGTACCTAAGGTTATCGACCGACATGGTGTACACATGAGGTAGGGGAGCATGTTGACTTGCTGTGTGGTGGTTTCGGTGGTCCACGATGAACTCTCAACAGTTATTCATACGACAAAATAATCATTTGAAGTAAATTTTTTTGTTCAGAAACTAGATATCGATCCCATAGCACTATTTTGGGATGCATGAAGATGCCTCCTCGTGTAGCGCAGTTTGTTCCGCCTATTACTCAACTGAGCCGGACCGTCCTGGACAGTCACACCCAACACCTTATTTGACTGGCCAATTCTTCCCTTGCGGTGCCGGAGTCCGGCGTCAAGCAGCCTGCTGTGTTTCGTCGATGCGTGGGAGTTCCAGTGCGTTAGGCATCTTCTCGGCACGCTCGTTCCATCATAGACCTCACCCATCGCTTTCCATCAGGCGTGATCGAGGTCTAGAGCGGGTCCATGCAGCAATAAAAAAAATGCACTATCGAAAAGATAAACTCCGGCCAAGAAACCTCAGAAGCCGAGGGTTAAATTAAATCTGTAAGTCTTATAAGAATGTAGATGGTTAAAGAAAAGCCTCTGTACATACATTTCTATAAATAAATAAAAGATGGGTAAACACTATAAAGCTGGAAAAGAAGTTGGTACTGAAATTATCTACTACCTATTGAAAGTAGGTAATACAATATGTATGATATGTATGAAAGAAAAACATGTATATTGGAACACGCGTAGAAAAATGAGTCCGTCGAAAACCTAAGATGATGACATTTTATTGTTGTATTTTATTGTTGTATAGTTGAATTGTTGTTGTTTTGTCTCTGCATCACCCTAAGGTTGACTGGTTGAAAATGCCTCAGGGATTAAGTCCGCCTTTGTACAGTATTTCTTTTACTTGTGCATAAAGTTTTAATAAATAAATAGTCATACCTTGTTAAACGACTTGATCATTTGTATATTGCATGGTAGTAGATATGGATAACGCTAAGACACCATATATCTATAGTAATAAGTGGTAGAAGTGCAGCACGACTAGTTTCAGTTGTTGGCACTGCAAGCACAATTAAAAATAATTGACTGAATTATGCATGCTTTGTCAGTTTTCGGAACATTGTTCTTTCAAACTGCACGGTTGGCGCAGTTGTTAAGCGATTGACTGCTGCGCTGCGTGTCGCGGGTTCGATTCCATGGAACAAATATTTGTATGACCTACAAGTAGTTGTTCGCGTCTGGCTGTTTGTGTATGTGACATACTTTTCAGTAGCTATCGTCCTTCTTACCCGTCCCGCAAATGTCCGCTTTGAGATGATTATTATGTAGGTATTGGACTTATTTTGCATACAAATGAGAACAGTTGCTAATCGTGTTCTCACGCAGAATAAGACTAATTATAATAACCTAAGCATAATCTGAACTTATTATAATCTTGTTAAAATTCATATAAACAAACAAGCCACCTTGATTTATTTTATTGGATTAGCACGGAGCACCCACTTGCTACAGTTTTATTTATTTTATAATAATTATATAAACAACATTACAAACCGTTATACAGGGTGTTTGGTGCATCGTTTGCCAAATGGAATTGGCCAAAAGGAGAGGTCATTTGCTATCTCTTAAGGCCCAGTAACTCATTCCTTGTTTGACTGCTTTTTTTAAAATGACTTTTTAATTTTGATTTGGAGAAATACAAGAACTCTGCATTTAAGCTTAATTTTTTTTTAAAGTTATGGGTATAGCCTTCAAATTTTATTTTAATTCTTATGTTTACTCTTGTATGGTTCTATGAAATTAAAAATTTACTTGCTAATAACATCCAGTTCCTTTTTAATAACTCCCAAAGTTTTTAAAAAAGGAAAAATACACTTAACACTCAACTTTAAATTGCTGTAAAAAAAAAACTAAAAGTGATCGGGATCTTCGAATAATTTTAAAAGGTTCTCTAGTTTATCCCCTTTCCAACGGTGTGCAATATACCAAAAAACGTTTAATAACTTCGGTAATTCGCTAAATTTGTAATCGAGACACATCAGGCTGATATTCGATATTACGGTAAGAACACTAGTTTTCACATAAATAACATTCTTTGAGTAAGTGGATAGTGTTATCTCACTCTTATGCAGTCTCTTATCTATTTCTAGGGTCCTAACTTTCTTCGAACTTGAAATAAAAAATAAACTTTTATTTAATAAGTAGCTAATTATAAATTTTGTTCAAATTGTCCTCCACTATTGCGTACCCACGCGAAACTTTCGATCCGAACTTTTTAAAAAGAAATTCTACAAACAGACTTACCCTAATTATTAGGTCAGCTACCAATTTTCAGTGAAGACCTGTCTTTTGTTTTTCATCAAAACGATTATCCCGCTCACTGGAGATTAACCGCCAGGGAGTACAACATCCAAATGTTGCATTCCCAGAGTCATGGATTGGGAGGGATGGCCCTATTCCTTGGCCTCCGTTCCCCAGACCTGACTCCGTTAGATTTTACATCTGGGAATGGCCCAAAGAACTTGTTTACTCCACGGAAGTTGAGACTAGGGATGATTTAATCCAACGCATTGAGGCGGCTTTCGTCACTATCAAAGCAGAAATACGTTTACACACCACTACAGTCGAGATAAGACGAAGATGTCACGCGTGTGTACGCAATAGTGGAGGACAATTTGAACAAAATTAATAATTAGGTACTTATTAAGTAAAAGTTTATTTTTTATTTCAAGTTCGAGGAAAGTTAGAACCCTAGAAAGAGATAAAAGACTGCTTAAGAGTGAGATAACACTATCCACCTACTTAAAGTATGTTATTTATGTGAAAACTAGTGTTCTTACCATAATATCGAATATCAGCCTGATGTGTCTCGATTACAAATTTAGCGAATTACCGAAGTTATTAAACGTTTTTTTTTAGTATATTGCACACCGTTGGAAAGGGGACAAACTAGAGAACCTTTTAAAATAATTCGAAGATCCCGATCGCTTTTACTTTTTTTTTTACAGCAATTTAAAGTTGAGTGTTAAGTGATTTTTCCTTTTTTCAAAAACTTTGGGAGTTATTAAAAAGGAACTAGATGTTATTAGCAAGTAAATTTTTAATTTCATAGAACCATACAGGACTAAACATAAGAATTAAAATAAAATTTGAAGGCTATACTCATAACTTTAAAAAAAAATGAAGTTTAAATGCAGAGTTCTTGTATTTCTCCAAATAAAAATTAAAAAGTCATTTTAAAAAAAGCAGTGAAACAAGGAATGAGTTACTGGGCCTTAAGAGATAGCAAATGACCTCTTCTTCCAGCCAATTCCATTTGGCAAACGATGCACCAAACACCCTGTATACCTACTAGAAAATGTGAAAATCCCCCAAAGCACCTAATTAATTAAGAAAAACTTATGGAGGATACTTATGGTTTATCTATGTCTTTTTTTAGGGTTCCGTACTTCAAAAGGAAAAACGGAACCCTTATAAGAGCACTTCGTTATCCGTCTGTCTGTTCGACTGTCAAGACCCTTTTTCTCAGGAACGCGTGGAGTTATCAAGTTGAAATTTATATCAAATACTCAGGGACTCAGGGCTGCAATTCCTTGAAGCAATGAAAAAAAAAACAAACTTCTAAGTCAACGCAATCAAAAAATAGTGCCGCATATTTTGACTCTCGCAAGTTGTAAGGGAATCAAAACCTATAGGTACCGTGTTATTATAAAAAAATGAAATCTAACTTTAGTTCTAGTGTAAGTATACATTTGAGGCGTGTAAGTCAGAATGACTGAATTTACATTTTTCACTGCTTTTCATAAACGTTGAGTAAATGTTCATTTTCTAATCATTATTTGTTTTATTTATCAAATCAGATGTAGGTATGTAAAAAAAATTAAATAATCCTCTCATGATCACGTTCAATTCTCAATACGAGCAAATAACACTATACTCACATTGCTATTAAAAATTGGTAGGCGTCAAAATTTATAATTTTCTTGATTTTCTCGTTAATTACTCGTCGCATTATATTTTCAGATTATATTTTTATGAAGTACATTGAAGGTACATTCCTCTGGTAAATATTAGGTAACCATAAGATATCTATTAGGTACATTCATTATTAGTATTCACCCGTCATTCTGACTGTCAGGACTGCGGCTCACTTTATTGTTATAATTGTTCTTGTTTCTTGGAGGTACATTGAATTTCATTAAAGGTACATTGCTGGGTACATTCTTTTCATATATAACATATTCAGTTCAGTAACAATACACCCGTCATTCTGACCTAGACTTTGAGCCAGTATTTGTATTTCGAACTTTATTTCGATTTAGGCAAAGTATCTACTTAATAGCCCGAAGAATTGCCAAATTTAAGTGGCAGTGGGCAGGACACATTGCGCGCAGAGCAGATGGCCGATGGGGCCGAAAGGTTCTGGAGTGGCGACCGCGTACCGGAAGATGTAGCGTTGGAAGGCCTCCCACAAGGTGGTCCGACGACCTTGTGAAGGCCGCAGGAACCCGTTGGATGCGATAAGCACAGAACCGGTCGAAGTGGAGATGCTTGGGAGGCCTATGTACAGCAGTGGACGTCTTTCGGCTGAAATGATGATGATGATGATGACCTACTTAATACTAAAATGACAACTTAGCACCGAACTAAGTTGTCATTTTTGTAAACAGAACTGCATTTCTATAACATTTAGGTTCTTAATTCAATCACTGGCTCGGTGGTTTAAACCTGATCTAAAGAAAAACCTTGTTTTGTAATAAGGGGGTTTGGGTACTTCCCGTTGACCTAGAATCATGGAATCTCTAGTTTATAATAGTAGTCTATGCATGAAAGGCAAAAAGTAATGTCATGTAGCACAAGTCTTAGTAAAGGAAAAAATCCGAAAACAGTAAATTTGTAGTTACATACCTACAAATTTGTACGGAACTCTCGGTGCGCGAGTCCGACTCGACAACTGGACAAGTGCGAGTCGGACTCGCGCACCGACTCGCACCGACTCGAACTGGTCAAGTGCAAGTCGGTGCGCGAGTCCGACTCGCACTTGACCAGTTTTTCGTAGAAAAAAAATCGTACATTTTTCGTACATATTTTAGAAATTAAACTGAAGTTCGTCTAAAGTCATGTCACCGCGCCTGCCGGGTCAGCGGGATTGTCCGAAAGGGTTACCGCTGGCCCGGAACATAAAGGGCTAAGGAAGGAACACGGGTGGGTTTTAGTCAGGAAGAGTCTGACACTCCCTTCCGCTCCACCCAGAGCGGGAGGAGTCATTTGATGATTTCCCATCCAAAAAAAAAAAAGTCATGTCACCGGTAGAAAGTATGCGACTCATACCACCAATTCTCGTAATTTTAAGAACGTTCACAGTCTGATCCAAAGACTACAATATAATGCGGTGGTCTGATCTGTCTCAGACTGTCAAAAATACCTCCCATTCCCCTACAGTTTTGACAAGTTTTTGACATTTGTTTGTCGCCGAGATGAGACTGCAACAAAATAGAATAGAATAGATTTTGAACGTTTTATATTTTATTAGCTTCAGCCCGCGGCTTTTCCCGCGAGGTATGTTGATAAAAACTATCCTATGTCCTTCCCCGGGATGCAATCTATCTCTCTGCCAAATTTTATCGAAATCCGTTCAGTGGTTTAGGCGTGAAAAGGTAACATACAGACAGACAGACAGACAGAGTTACTTTCGAATTTATAATATTAGTATGGATTACGAGAATTGGCCTTCAGATGACTTGTTTTTTTGGTAAATTAACGGGCCAATCAATTTGCCATTTCGGGCAATTTCTTTTGAACGATCAAGGGCTTTTGATACCTTGGTAAAACAATTCATCAGGTATGCGCTGTTCGGGCTTATGTAACATGGGCTGTGTCGATGTAACAACAACGATTCACATACTTATTTATGTGAGTTCCCTAGAGAACATAATACAAAGCCTAAGAGATTAGCATGGCTCTGAAGCAGCTCAGAAACAACAAGGCGCCGAATGATGACGGAATTACGACCGAGCTCCTGAAGGCCGGCGGCGGAAAACCCGTTCTTAAGGCCCTTCAGAAGCTGTTTGATTCCGTCATACTCGAGGATAAAACACCACACACGCGTAGCATGAGCACCGGTTTGTCGACGGAAGAGTAGACAAAGATGACGTTCCGTGTAGACAGTACGACGGCAGCAAAGTAGAAAGAGTCAACTGCACTCTTTACGAAATTCACTGTCTTACTTAATTTGACTCAGAATTCTTTGTTTTGTCATACGATTTTTTTTGATTTTGTTTCTTAATTTTTACTGATATTATGTCACATTATAAGGAGGGGTCCGTGGCCAAATAATAACTGGCATTAACATCAATGGCGAGTACAAACTCACCTTCGGTTTACCGACGATATCGTAGTCATGGCTGAAACTATGGAGGACCTCAGTACAATGCTCGATGGATGACCTCAGTAGAGCCTCCGAAAGAGTGGGTCTTAAAATGAACATGGACAAAACGAAGGTCATGTCAAATGCCTATGTAACACCCACTCTCATAAAGATCGGAGACGCTACACTTGAAGTCGTGGATGAGTATGTTTACCTAGGACAAACTGTCCAGTTAGGTAGTTCCAACTTCGAGAAAGAGGTCAATCGTCGAATCCGACTCGGCTTGGCATAGATCCGATATAAATATCTCACAGTTTCTAAGTATAACGTGTTAAATGTTAGATACATACTTAGAGTGGTTGTCTATATTTTTTGCTGCCATTAATCTGGCGTCGAATCTTCTACGCGTCTATTGTCACACTATGATCCGGGTCCGATATGGAAATGAAGTACTATTAACTGTTAATGCGACATTGTGTATAACATTTTTTACATCCTATATGCAGCATGTTGACGACGGCCGGACGATCATTAGTTTTTCCAATCACGGACGGGACGCGCGTCTCTGGGCTCCGTATAAAAGCTGGAGCGCGAGAGAAGAAGCTATGATATCAGTCGTCGCATCCATCGACTACAGTCCTGTCTAGTATCTACTAGATCTTGTTTGGTGCTGTGTCTTTGAGAAGGATTTACAAATCTACAACATGTTCAAATTGGTGAGTTTAAAAAACCTTAACTAGTTAATTGGTGGGTTTTAGTAAAACGTAAAAGTGATTAGAGATATTTTCCCCTTTTTCTTGTTAGAAATACTTAAGTATTGTGTAGTGGACCGAAGTAGCTTAGCGTGTATCGAGGGTTCGATTCGTAGGTTTAGGTGAGAAATGGACATTTAAGTATAACTTTTGAATTATATGACATATAGTTAGGTATTGTATATGTATATATACATAATGTCACGCTCCTCTCCAAAACCTACTTATAGGACCAGATATTGAAGTACGTTTTTTAAGTACGTACCTACCTAATAGTTAATTTTCAGGCTGATAGAACATTCCAGCTTTTCCCCGTCGAGGAATTTACGATAAACGATTATGTGTGATGTGGTGTAGATCGGTACAATGGGTTCGATTGCTAACAGAATTTGACTGGAAGGTCGACTTTTGGGTCCTACTAGGGAAACAAGACTGCGTTTAAAAAAACACATAAAAAAACTGTTACGTTCACAGGTATACGTTACCTATGTATGTTGAAATAAACAAATTCTAATTGGAATATTATCTCCATCAGTTAATGCTGATCTCCGTCGCCGCGGCGCTGATGGTGAGCCCTGCAGTGGCCAAGCCTCAGGTGCTAGTGGACTACGGCTACAGCTACCCCGCCTACGCCTACAGCCCGTTGGCGTACACCTACTCCTACCCCTACGCCTACAGCTACAGCTACCCGCTAGCCTACTACTAGCACTAAATGTAACCACCCCACCCACCAAAGTGATGCGTAGCTAGCAGTTCTCACGATATAAACATGACGTATTAAGTATTATAATAATCAGTATTTAGAGTCATTGCAAAGTTTTATTGTGAATGTGTGATAATTATGTTTTAATTATGTAAGTCTGAGAGATTGTTTTCAATAAATGTATCTATACTGAATTGCCGCTTTTGTTTTCCTGTCTTTATTGTTGTAGCTTCAAATTGTCCCTGACTCTTTATCTTATTCTTATAAAACCACTTCATACCATTTTTGGTAAACTCCTAGTGCTACATTCATAGTTAAATAGAGCTCTTTGTGATGAAGCTTGTCGACTGGCAAAGTAGGTACTTACCTACTACCTACTCTAGCCTGTTATTACGGGTACAGGTGTAACAACAGGCACGTTAGACATTTCAGCTCTGTATCTAGGATGGCAAAACATCTACGATTGCACTGGTATTATCATCATTACAGGGGGCCTAAAAAGGCCACTTTGGCAGAATCATAAAAGAACATTATGAATCATAATTATTGACGTTAACTGTTAAGTTAATCGTATCAAATCCCATTGGTGAAGGATTTTTCAGTTATTTGTTTTGTCTGTGCTAAAATACCAATCAATCCAATACAAATCCAATCCCAATCTCTTTAATTAGGTATACCTACGTAGTGCATCGAAAATAGAAAAACACGGACTGTCTTCGCCATAATAATAATGTAGTGAAATGTGTGTGTGTGTAATGTAATGAAAAAAGAAAAACACGGACTGTCTTCGCCATATTCATAATGTTATCCTTTTATGATTCTGCCAAAGTGGCCTTTTTAGGCCCCCTGATGTCCTTAAGCGCCAGTAACCATCGGTGGGCCGTCGGCTTCTTCATCTAAAAGCATATAGGTACATAAGAAATAAAAATTCACAGAGATTCACATGATGGATACCTACTCAGGTATACATGTACGTCAACATGACATGTATCCAGCACAACTGGCAAGCGAAACATATTTTAGTAGAAACCTGCCTAAGTAAGACATGTGATTTTCGTTCTAAAATTAGACTATGAGTTTCAAAAGTAAACAATAGGTACTCCACTCCATTTACAGTTAGGTATGCCATGTTGTTTCAGCAAATCGCCAATGCTAACTACTAAATGACGCATATTTTACACTTGAGTAGTGATGGTGCCGCTAATAATATGTTAAACTATGAATGGATCTGATTTGCATAACAATTAAATATAGAATGAGTCGTGCTATGTACGTGTAGGTATATATGTGTATGAGTTTAATAACTTTATACATAAAGTAGGGATTGTTTGAATTGAACGGTTTTAGCATGCAGAAGTACACCTATGTATGGGTGAAATGTGTCTGTAAGTAACCGCTTTGATCCCTTGAGGATTATTCCTTATTTATTTAGTAAATAGGCGTAATATGGATGAAGTTGTTGTCTTTATTTGTTGTCTCTTTGAGACAGTAGACGTTAATTAAAGGGCCTAGTACTGATTCCCCCAGTGCTTGTTTCCCCCGAAATGAAAAAAAAAAAACAAAAAAAAAAATATTATTAATAGGTATTAATATTATTATATATTTTTTTTATTATTATAATGAATAAAAATACTTTCATTGATGAAACTGATGTTAACGAAGCTACCGATTGCCTTATCTCCATAATTCAAACTATTATAAACAAAAATACAAAGACTATAAAAAACTGGAAAGTGTACTATTTTAAAGCCATGGATCACCCCCGGTCTACTACGGTGAAATCGTGATAAAATGCATCGGAAATTCAACAAAAATCCGGACCAAATGGTACACTTGCTTTGACATATAAGAGATACCGCAACTTTTGTAATACCTTGCTTCGAAAACTTAAGCGGGCGTACGAAACTAACGAATTTACTGAGGCAAAAAACAATCCCAAGGCCACTTGGAGCTTGATTAATGCAATAGCTGGTAGAAAGAATAACTCTCAAGCTCCAATTGAGCTTCTTAAAATGGCTGTAAACGAAAAAAAATCTGCGAACTGTGTCAATCAGTATTTTGTAAATATTGGCAAAAACCTTGCTTCCGGGATATTTAATAACAATGATACACCCCCAATATACATTACCAGACTAATAAATCGCATTGTAATTCGATGGGTATTATTCCGGTTAGCGAAGAACAAATTGAAACCGCAATTATGTCACTAAGGGACGATTGCGCCACTGAATGGGATAATATACCGTCGAAGGTTATTAAGCTTTCGCGAAAAGCCTTAGTTGCACCTATTACAATTACCGGCACGTAACTTGGCAAGAGATTTTCGTAGTGGGGGAAGTTCGCGCATATAAAAATGTATGAAATTGTGCATGCGCAAACTTCCCCCACTACAAAAACTCTTGCCAAGTTACGTGCCGGCAACTATACTCATGTATGAAATTTAGCAATTGCTGCGGGCGTATTTCCAAGAGCTTTTAAAAGAGCAAAAATTACACCGGTCTTCAAGAGTGGTAAAAGGGACCGTGTGGCAGACTACAGGCCTATCTCTGTGCTAAGCGCACTGTCAAGGATTCTAGAACGTATTCTAAATGGTTACTTGACTAATTATTTGAATTTAGAAGTGGTCTATCAACCGAAGATGCGGTTGCAAACTTTAGTAATAATAAAAAGCGGAAATGTTTTGGAATCTTCCTAGATCTGTCGAAAGCGTTTGACACGGTCTCAATTCCCATTGTTATCTCCAAAATGGAGAGCATCGGCATACGTGGACTGACTTTAAGCATTTTTAAAAATTACTTATCGGGTCGGTCGCAGTCTGTTTGTATCGGTGCTAAAGAACCCATTAATTACGGGGTTCCCCAAGGGAGTATCATGGGACCAACTATGTTTTTAATCTATATTAATGTTCTATGCAATCTTAAAATTTCACAATTTGTGACATATTAACTTATGCAGACGACACTGCTCTATTATCGCACGGAGAAGATTGGATTTCTGCCAATAAACATGCCGAAAATGGACTGCGGGTCGTAATGCAATGGCTTTCTAACAACTTGCTAACCCTTAATGTAGAAAAAACGAAATTTATCCGTTTCTATCTTCCGAACTCCCCTGAGCCACCCGAAGTCACCAATACACTCAAAGCTCACATCTGTGCGGTGCCAGCGGACTGTGTCTGCATGTCATTGTCACGAGTGAGCAATATTAAATATCTCGGGGTCCTACTGGAAGAACGACTCGACTGGCGACCACAAGTTGAAGCTCTCACTATAGTCGCATCAGAAAACTAATATACATTTTTAAGAATTTGCGACACAGCGCTGATGCTTCAACAATGTATAGGGTCTACACTGCTCTATGTCAGTCAGTGTTAATTTATTGCATACCCGTATGGGGTGGAACCTATAAGACTCTCTTGCTTGTGCTGGAGAGGGCGCAGAGGGCAATTTTAAAGGTGATCCACTTCAAACCACGGCTTTACCCGACTGACAAACTGTATGCCGAATGCCAGGTCATGACTGTGAGACAATTATATATTTTAAAAACAGTACTTCGAAGGCATTCGTTACTACCACTGGATGACAAAAGCAAAAAAAAAACGCTCCGGTGCAGTGGTTTGCCCTGGTGTACCTTGCAGAACAGCTTCCGCCAGAACGCAATTTGACGCAGTAAGCTCGAAACTGTATAATGCAGTCAATTTTTATTGACTGCATTATACAGTTTCGAGCTGTAAATGTTGATGGTTTTCCATCAACATTTACAGCTTAACTTAACACGAGGTTAAACATAAACTAAGTAATTGGTTGCAATCTTTAGATTATGATCAAACTGAGATGCTTTTATGTATAAAAAAGTAAAACATAATTCTTTTGTTGAGGTGATGGTATATATTTATTTGTTTCTTTTTATTATTTTTTTATTTTTATTTGTATTTTTAGATAATGTAGATGCTATAATTTATTTCTCATTGTATATTACAGAATTTTATTTTAATTTATTTACTGTAAAGCGTTGGAAGTCAATTTCTAGGCTACAAGGTTGTGCCTATGTAAGCCCTTCGTCATAAGAACCACTAACTCCCAAAATACAAGTTTGACTTAGTTTGCCAACCATCAAATACCTTATCCTTTGACTGGCCCGTTGGTCTAGTGGTTAGTGGCCCTGACTGCTATGCCGGAGGTCGTGGGTTCGATTCCCACCCAGGACAAATGTTTGTGTGATGAGCATGATCATTTGTTCTGTGTCTGGGTGTAATTTATCTATAATATGTATGTATTTAGAAATATATAAGTATGTTTATCAGTTGTCTAGTACCCATAACACAAGCTCTGCTTAGCTTGGGACTAGACGGCGTTGTGTGATAGTTGTCGAATATATTATTATTATATTATTATATTATATTTAAATTGTACTGTACATAGATGTTTTTGTTGTACTTTGAGAGCGAAATAAATTATTATTATTATTATATTGTTTAATTACATTCTCGATTCCCCCCGAAATTTAAAAATTAATTACAGTGAAGCGAGAAAGTGCTACTGTACCACCGAAATATAATTTTTAGGAACCAATTTTGATGAATAAATGAAATGAATGATGGTTGCAAGAAATCAGCTCAATGATAACTATAAGCACACCAAAATATGATTGTTCAGTTGTTGTTGTTGTTGTTTGTTGTTTAGTTTTACTCAAAATCGAGGATATACATATTTATTCATTTGTGTTTAAAATATATGTAATTATGTATATTAAAATATTGTAACTATAATATTTACACCTGTCGATTGTTGATTAATATACCTACTTAATTTAGAATTATTCTATAAAGTGTTTTATATTTTTAAAGGTAAAATATTTAGTAGACCACTTAACACACTTGGTTGGTTGGTTGGTTTGGTATACTACCAAATATTTTACCTTTAAAAATATAAAACACGTTATAGAATAAAAAAAATAAAAAAAAAAAAACACACACAAATCAAAAATATAATTAAGTAATGTAAAAAAATATTTCTTAGGAAAACCTAAGATTTTTTTTTTACATTAATTACCTATTATATTTTGTAGTTGTGAAGAGACTAATTGTATAAAATTTACAAAAGCTGTGATTTGATTTGTGATAATGAAGAATAATTTGATCTGTATAAACATACTGATTAAAAATCACTTAGTAAGTAGTTTTTTCTTGACTGTACGACCTCGATTACGTCTGATAAAACAGGATTATAAAGTAAGTATCGCCAAGTCGAGCATTTTATTTTTCGGGTGCAAACAAGAACGAGGGCGAATCAGTAGGTACTATCCCAATAAAAGCATATAGGTACCTACATTTTTATCTAAGGAACAATTTATCGTAAACACGAAACTAGTTTGAACTAATCACGGTCCGATTCGGGCTGAAGACTGCGCCGCGTGCCATGTGAATAATTAAGTTACTTAGGTACAAGTTAGCTAAGTACCTATTACAAATAGGCTTATGCTTTGATTAGAAAGGTGATTACTACCTGAACTACAGTTTAGAAAGATTTTTCTTCCATATTTAAGTACCTACTTCTCTATCTATCTTCATCTCAGTAGTCACTCACTTTCTAGCCACATCATTATCATCTTCCACACAGTCCATCCACCGTCACACACACACACATCTTCCACTATTCTTATAGCCATCCCATTCATACAAAAAATTTTCCTCATGACATGTTCTTCATTCCTCCATATCACATGCTTTTTTTTTTATTTTTTTTTATTTAGGAACTTTAAAATAAAGAAAAAAAAATATCACATGCTCATACCATGACAATCGATTTCCACACACCTTTTCAGTCACTTTCAGTTTCACTTCTTCTCATCATTTCTTGTTCTATGCATTCGTGTAACACCACACATCTCTCTTAGCATTCTCCATCTCGACCTTACATTCATCTTTCAGAACCCAGAACTTGCAATGTTTTTTACTATGTATGCATTGGAGTAAGAAACACTGAAATAAAGCTTTTTCTTATGCTGTCGCTGTAAATAGACATTACCCCGTATTCCTCGTTGGCGTAGGTACATACTTACTCATTTTGGCAGTTATTCTTCTTCTCCGTGTCGCTGGCACGACTGTTATTTAAATTTTATAAGCCTAATACTTCGCCAGTTCCACGGCGTTATCGGTGGCAGCGCTGAGGTTACTTTAGCTGCATGTTTCGTTAGTTATAATATGTTTAATTCCTACGGCTAGTCTCACTGTTTCTGGATTCTCAATGTTGAGACTCCAGAAATTAAAAAAACCGGCCAAGTGCGTGTCGGACCACGCACAATGAAGGATTCCGTAGTTGGAATAAATTTATCCCGAGAACAAACTTAACGTTGTAGTTGAAAAACATGTTCTTCGATACATTCCAACTGAAAACGAAAGTTTGTACGCACAATATTGAGATATTTACCATGTTGTTTTAAGACCACACAATTCTTATAGGTTTTCCTGTAATCTATAGAAATAGAACTATTTTCTGTATTTTATTCAAAATTTTAGGCTCAGTGGGTCCGAAAATAAGGGGGGGAATGGTCAATTTTCCTCTATTTTCTTAAATAACTTACAATTTACTTTAAAATTATGAAAACAAATAAATTTGAGATCCTCACAGTAAGCGCTTCCATTTGATATTTTTTATTTTTGTTTGTCCCCCAAAAATGACCCCCATATTCAATATTCATTTATTTACGTTACACGTCTGTGTTTGGATCTCATATGTGTACCAAATTTCAACTTAATCGGTCCATTAAATTCGGAGCAAATTGGCTGTGACAGACGGACGGACAGACACACGAGTGATACTATAAGGGTACCGTTTTTTTCCTTTTGAGGTACGGAACCCTAAAAACTAAACAAAACCCAATAACACTTTGGCAACCTGAGGACATGACGTGTCTACTTCAATAACAATAGATTTTATTAGGTTAGCTAACCCGTTATAGATAATGCTACATAAACAGATTAACACAACAAAATGCCGTAGATAATGCTACTTACACTATCACGATTTTATACATTTCGGTTTTTATTTATTTATTTAAACTTTTCGCACAAAAAGGTACAAAGGCGGACTTAATGCCTTTTTTTTGTTTTTATTACTTACCTTTTATTATTATTAAAATAACAATAATCCATTTATTATTTTTACATCTAAAAGGTTCTAATAATCCTCGCTGATCAATAGGTAAGTCACCGAATAAACCGATGATTAGTAGGTATGGTTCGTATGGTCACATCATTGACCACACACATGTTAAAACGCGCACATAGTACTCGAGGTATTAATCGGGATGACATAGTCAATGACACAATAATGGTGGCATTACAAGGCCACACTTACATCAGTCCTCATACTGCTCACGCTCATTTGTATGCCGGTGCAATAGCCCATCCTTTGACAACACAATGATACCTAATCCGCCTTTGGGAACTCCATTAACGTTATCACGACACAACTTGTCACATCGATCAAGGAAAATACCTTGATGTTACGGATTAAAAAGTGTGAACATATTAGGAGGTAGCTGCTTATATTTTAAAAGGTAAGTGTGTATGTATGTAGAGGTATTGTGTCCCAAAGTCCCAATGTCAGAAGGTACGGTATCCTATGGAAGACAGTCCAGTGCAGTGGTGGAAAACTGACACACTGTTCTAAATTAAATCGGAAACATGATGATTATAACAATTTTTCAGTTTTTCTGTCTTTAGATCGTTTTTAGGGTTCCGTACCAAAATGGTAAAATGAAACCCTTTTAGTGAGACTCAGTCTATCTGTCTATCTGTCTGCCACAGCTGGATATCTCAAGAACTAGTAGTGCTATCGACTTGAAATTTGTAATAGTTTTAGATGACGTTTGCACAACTATTTTGCAAATAAGAAAGAAATAATTTTTTTTTTTTTTGCAACAAGGACTGAAAGGGGTCTGAAAAATTCGAAGTGGGGCTACTACTGATGTTTCGGGAGGTTCCTACACATCATCGGCGGGAGGAAACGCCCGGGTGTCTTCATTGCCAGGATCGCCCAGAGGACACGTTGGAGGTCTGCCCCGCTTGGGCGGAGCACCGCCGTGTCCTCGTAGCGGCAGCGGCGGCGACCTGTCGCGTCTGGCCCTGGTTCAAGTCATGGTCCGGAGCGAGAGGGAGTGGAAGGCAGTCACCTCCTTCTGCGAAGCAGTCATGCTAGCGAAGGAGGTGGCGGGACGGCTCAGGGAGAGAGCTTCCCGTCCCAGCCCCCACGGGAGACGCTCCGGGCGTCGGGAGTCGCGCGCGATATCATATGAAAGAGCGCAGTTTACAAATTCTCAAACATGTTTCCTTTTTTTTTAGGCCGCATAGTTTTCGACTTTTGACGAAGAATGTAAAAAACCCCCTGATCTCCGAAGTTTGCAAAGAGAAAAATTTTGAATTATTCCGTGTGATAGAAGTTTATGTAATGATTACAGGAAAAATAAAACGATGTCTCTGAATTGAACACTTTTTCAGAAATCATCAACAAAAGTTACACTAGCTCCACTATCGGTCAAGAGATGGCGCTGACCTAAAACTGAAATATTCTACACCGCAGTGCGAAGTGTTAAAATTCTCTAACGAATATAGGCCTCGCCGATGAAAATTTAGAAACATATGATGATTTGAGACCCTCGGTGCGCGAGTCCGACTCGCTCTTGCCCGGTTTTGTTGTATCAACTGTGTCAAATTAACCTACTAAGTAGACAATATGGCGACCGCTAGTCTATATATATTTATCTGGGTGATGTGGTAGATTGTATATTACCTTTCTTTGTCAAGAGCAGATTTTCAGCCTCATAACAACTTATTTTTTTTTTTGTTTGTTTGTAGGATATCGTTTGCCTCTATATACGCTATCAAAGTAGAAAAAATACACAGATGTGATTAGTTATATTATGTAATTATGGATTTAATTACTTTTTTATCTAGATAAACCATACATTTAGATTTAGAGTATTATTGCAATAAACCTGTCGCGAAGCAAAATATTAACATAGACAAGACAGTTCGTTTTCTAATTTCTCGCACCAGTTGCGACCTCAAATAAATAACAAATAAGTAAATGAACAACATGTATCATTTCATTAAAAACTCTTAAGCTAAAATCATTTATGAGAGTTCGTCCTTGGCCATTCTAGAAACTGCAGTAATATACAATGAGTGGACTGAAAACTGTTTCCAACGTTTACATTAGAAGAATACATAAGTTGAAACCATGGTAAAGCTTATGTACTAGCATATTTGTTTAGTTCTTCTTTATAGAGGGTGTCAATTGAAGCTAGAGTCTGGCTAACATAGTCAGAAATAGATACATTGACTAAGCCTTCATAATATGTCAAGTGCTCAAGACACCTAGAAAAATCTTATAAAGAAATTCTCTAACGTCGTTTTTAAGCACAAACTATACACTACTATACAGCGTGGTTTGTGTTGAGCAGATAGTCAGTCATAACTAGACTGTACGACAAGACAACAGAGAGAGAGAGAGCATAAGATGATCTATTACTTTTTGATTTTTAAGGTAGTGCCAGTTCATAGACACTTCCCCAAAATAAAAAGTCGTGTAGGCTAGGCAAACATGTCTGTTGCGTTTGCGTTTCCCGACTCTGGTTAGTTATATCTTAGGCCATGAAGTGTCTCTACCTAACTCCTCTAAATTTCAGTAGGTATCTACTCTTATAACGTAAACTAGTTTATAAATGTAACAGGCGATATTGTTTCATTGATGATTTAAGTACTTTTATAATATTTAGGTACAATACACGGTGCTAAAACATTTATCTAGATAGGTACTGAATTTTCAGAAAGCGGAATTCCTAATCGCTGAAGTTAATATTTTCTATTTTGTCAATAGGTACTTATAATTTACATCAAGTAAATGATCTTGTCTTTTATTGATATTACACATTTATCTACATTTAGTAGGAGAAAGGTTATTTTCTAAAGTAAAATAAAAAGTTAAGTCGAAGAGGAAGTCGATAAGCGCTGATACTATTCTACATATACGTAGATACATAATATATTATGCCTCTAAACATTATAGGTACATTCTTAGTACACGATAAGTTATAATTTTCCTATGTATCAAGTAAGTTGAGTTAGATATAATTCACAATTTAGTTATCTACCAGTCAGAATAATTTCACAACACAGTTCACTGTCGTCCTCGCACTGAGTTTAGAAATAACAAAAACACTCGAGATGGCACCTTAAACACTTGTCTAGTGAACAGTACTTGATAGTTCATGAGTCTGTTGAGATAGCGTTGTTCACGAATGTTCAGGTGTTTAGAAGTTTAGTGTTTAAGCGACTTCTAGGTCAGAGTCGGAGTCGTCTGTATAGGGGCGCGGCGTGGGAGGCGCGGGCGGCGCGTGCACGGGCGAGTGCGCCGGCGACAGCGGCGCCCGCGCCATCAGCGGCGCTCGTCCGCATGCGCGTTCCTCCTGCAACTTCCGGAGCCGCTCCTGCTCCTCACGTTTCTGCTTGCGCCATTTCGCGCGACGGTTCTTGAACCACACCTAAGAAAAAAAAAATCAATAAACATGATTTTAATATTGGTGGAAAGTTCACTTTTCAAGATATTTTTAGAGTTCCCTTATGGTGAGACTCAGTCTGTCCGCTGTTTAAAAAAAATACCCTTATCTCCGAAGTTTGCAAAGACGAAGAAGACAAAGAAGTCTCATAGAATTATTTCAGATTCTTCATCTGAAATAATTCTATGAGATAGAAGTTTATGTAAAGTTTAGGGGAGAGTAGCCCAAAACGGGTAAGCTAAGGTTGATGATAAATAAAAACAGTTTATAGATACAAATTGAACATTTATTTGTACATTTTGAAATGTTTAGTTATCAAGGACTATAAAATAAATGACATATTTAGTAGTTTTGTACATTAAGAATAAAAAAATAACAAAAATCTTTACCATTCGAATTACCCGTTTTGCCCGTAGGGGGGGCCTAAAGCAGGTAGGGCTTTTGGGCAAAGCGGGTAGGGGCTGAATTACATTAGGTCAACGTCAATCAATGACTAAAACTGTTTCTTAACAATCATAACTCAGATGGAGCTCCACCAGGATCATCAGCTACTTGCAGTGATAATGGTTGGATCAATGGACCAGTATTCTTGGAATATGGTTACGGCACTTTGTAGACAACGTAATGAGTTGGCAACGTAAACAGATAACCCATATGAAATAGATACTCAACTAGCTCTAATTCTTGAGCTGCTGTAAAAACTGTTGTGCATCTTCCTAGATTTTTTTTGACATCCTTTCTTTACATGTATCTGTAAAGTCGAAAAGTTGATGCCATATTTTTTTGCTGCACCATTGACGGAAGTTTTGAGAGCTTCTTCTATCGCAAGCTTCATAACTCCCTCATCCCACGATGCATTTTTTAGTATTTCTTTTGCATTTATTAACCATCTGCAAAAATAAAAGAACTAATAAGCAGTCAATGAAATTATACAAGGCAAATCGGGTATGGGCAAAACGGGCACCCGCTTTACCCCTACCCTTTTTGCCCACAAGCATGTATTTTTTTCAATCTACTCATATCCTTAAAACCCAAATAATAAACGCCAACCTATTACACAAATAAAACGTCTATTTATTGCAATATAATAACACAAAACTAGTAAGAACATATTGTAAACCATTTTCGAGTATTCACAAGTAATGTAACTCAATTTTTTTTAGTGGAAATAGCAAAAAACTTCTTTCTTATCTTACCGTGAACTCGTGTCCGCCAGAGAAGCGCGCCGACTCCCTGTGATTGGCGAGCGGCAGGGTCCGCGCACTGCACGCACACATTCTTATTAGCAATAACGGTGCGCAATTAAAAAAGCATACCCGTTTTAGGCGGGCTACCCATTTTAGGCTTACCTCCGCTACAGGAAAAATAAAACGATGTCTCTAAATAGCACACTTTTTAGGGTTCCGTACCCAAAGGGTAAAAACGGAACCCTATTACTAAGACTTCGCTGTCTGTCCGTCCGTCCGTCCGTGCGTCCGTCTGTCTGTCACCAGGCTGTATCTCAAGAACCGCGATAGCTAGACAGTTGAAATTTTCACAATTTATGTATTTCTGTTGCCGCTATAACAATAAATACTAAAAACAAAATAAAATATATATTTAAGGGGGGCTCCCATACAACAAACGCGATATTTTTGCCTTTTTTTGCTCCATATCAAAAATG
This sequence comes from Mesoligia furuncula, assembly GCA_916614155.1. NCBI lineage: Eukaryota > Metazoa > Arthropoda > Insecta > Lepidoptera > Noctuidae > Mesoligia > Mesoligia furuncula. Next base: position 12,978,580 of record OU744799.1, on the reverse strand, counting down.
GCAACAGATAGGCACCTGAAATATTCAGAAAATACTCAGTTGTATTTTTACTTTAACAATAAATAACAAAATTAAAATAAAATAAATATTAAGGGGGGCTCCCATACAACAAACGTGTTTTTTTCGGCGCATTTGCCATGTGGTACGGAACCCTTCGTGTGCGAGTCCGACTCGCAATTGGCCTGTTTTTTTATAAATCATCAACAAGAGTTACATTAGTTCCACTAGGTATAGGTCAAGAGATGGCGCTGAACTAAAACTGCAATATTCTCTGACGTTTATAGGCCTCGTACGGAAACGGAAACGGTACGGAACCTTCACCGGTTTTTTTTATTCATGAAAATAATTATGCATGACTGCAATATGATGACTAGAAAATAACACGCCTAGGTATCAACTACGTTCATTATAATCCGATTCCGATTACCTAAGTAGTTCCTATATTAAGTTCCTTTCAAGAACACTTCCTGGGGGCCTAAAAGCTAGGCCACTTTGGCAGAATCATAAAAGGATAACATAATGGACAGTTAACCGTTAAGAATCCCATTGGTGAAGCATTTTTCAGTAATTTTTTTTTGTCTGTGCTAAAATACCAATCAATCCGATCCAAATCCAATCCCAATCTCTTTGATTATACCTACGTAGTGCAGCGAAAAAAAGAAAAACACGGGCTGTCTTCGCCATATATTACGATTCATAATGTTATCCTTTTATTATTCTCCAAAGTGGCTTTTTAGGCCCCCTGAAACTAGTAATTTCACTGTAAGGTACCTAACCTTACAGTGAAATCTTACAGAAGTTTCTAAAACTGTTTATGAATATTTGCAAATACAAGGTAATAAAAACAAATTCTATTAACCGATTTCGTGTGTGTATTATCTAAATCTGTACCTATATTGATTCAGAAACTGAACAATAAGTACATTTTTTCTGTGAGGATAAGAAATAACAAAGATTCAAATATACGGCGTGACATCATAACTCAAAGGTTTCTTAAATATTGAATCATTCAGTACGGTAGCTAATACGAGCCGAACCGATCTCTTGTAAGCAATCAATTGATTGTTACACACCGTGTTATCTACGGACAATTGGAACGACCCAATTTTGTAGCAAACATTGACCGAGCTACTGAACTACATAATAGCAAAAAAAACCTCAAAGCTAGTATTGTTGTTGAGGTATCATTGATATTTCCCGGTAGAGAGGGGCTGCGCGGCCGTGCTCACACTCGAGTGGGCAAGCACAAGTGTGAGATGTTCCCAGACTGCGGGTGGTCGCCGACGCCGACTGTCCGGCTGGTCCGGCTGGCGAGCCATTGTAGCACCTCGCCGTCACAACACTGGACCAGCCTTCTTTCTTTCCAATCAGTGCACACGAATTTATTTGTAATCTCTTATTTTCTTTACAAAACTGACGTACATTGATGTATGTGAATGTAAATATAATGGAACTCTTTACAGGAAACTATCATGCAGGCGTAGCGAAACATAAATAAATGGCAATAATAAAAATATAATTTACTCGGGCAAAATATTTTTAAAGATTGTTCTTGGAATGTATTATAATTTATTAGATAAGAAAATTTAGTCTCTTTAGGTTCCTAGCTTTTTATGTTAGAAAAGACAGGGTTTTTAATTAATAGTTTTCTATGATAATCTATATAACTTCCTAATATAAAACAAAGTCGGATTAGTTACACCATTTATAACTCAAGAACGGCTGGACTTTTTATGATAATTTATTTGTTGGATTTATCTTCGCCCCGAATAGCAGAATAATTCTTAAAATATGGGAAAAAATAACAAAAAAAAAATCTGAGGAGGTACGAAGTTAACTAGTAAATTCATGAAAAGTATAAAATATTCATGCCCTTTTGAAACAGCTGATTAAAATGTTACATTACTTGTTTTCAAAAACATAAGACGTCGATCCGTCACCGGATAATATACCTACCATACAAAATCTACATTTTAAAAGGGGCACCCTGAGCTCATTCAGTAGGACCTTTAAAATTAATTCGTTAACGATAGCACCATTGTCGGAGTTAATTGCATTACAAGAGTCGGTCGGCGGCCGACAAAGGTCCCATTAACTTTCGATGAAAGAGTGACGGGGTTTTCGCGTTGGGCGCCCGCCCGCGCCCCTCCGCTCATTGGGCGCCACTCGAGCGGCAAATATGGGCACTGCGCGCTGCCACCGCCAGACTCCGGGGCTCCGCGCTCGCCGGCTCCTTACACCCGCTCGCACTGTTCGCACCCGACTCTTTTGTCATTCCTCACCCACAATAAGATTAGCCCGATGTTCTTTTGTGTTCTACTGATTGTGTTGGTTTAACTCGTTTGCTGTTTTCATTGCAGCCGATGAGTTCATTTTCTGCTATAAAAACACCCCTGTTTCCTGCGTATCGTTAAGTGCGTTAGGTTCTTATCCGTTTGTGAGATATAGGTAGGTACAAATATTTGACATTTATTTCAGAGGTTCGTAATCAATTGCTAAGCGTCATGCGATAGCTATTTGGGCTCACAGTTGATCCGGTTTACCAAATAGCACAATCAAACTGCAATTGTCCCGATTGCTAAGACAGCAAGAAGGTCGCGGCAGGCCACGAAGGAGATAGCGGGTAGCGGGTCAAATTAGATGGATTCCTTAAAAACCGGAAAGAAGAAGTTGGAAGTTCTTTGAAATGTCGTTACCTTTTCTTTCACAGAGGTAAGGGTACCTACCTAATAATAATAAGAAGTACATGAGCATCAATGTGAGATTGTTTTCGGAACCGGATGTGGGCAAACAAATGTACTTTTCTGCTTTAAAATACGAATCAGAAAAGTTTAACTGCTATATTATTAGGATCACATTCACCGCAGTGCCAGCGTTTCATCCGCCAAAGACCTATTGTTGATACGGGTACCTAGATTAAAATAGATTAGCTTCATTAAGCGACGTTGAAACTCTCGGAAGCTTATAGGCACAGCTTACATTGGAAGTTTGATATTCCCCATTGTTTTAATTCCATTGAGAGCGTGGAGAATTCCCAAATTCTATTGTACGCCACCGCTGCAGCAGACTGGCATCATGCATGCATAATTTCAATGCGGTAATGTTCATTTTGCTGAAGACAAACACGGTATTGAAGAGCTAAACTATGAGGATATAACGTAATCATAACTAGATGAAACGTTTAAATGTTTATTACTCGTTTATGTAAGTAAATAGGTAGGTACATATAGCGTTTCAATCATGTATTGAATGGTCCACGTAGGTACATAGCTCTATTGGTAGAATATCTCATAGTATAAAAGTGTCTTCCTAAAAAGTTCTGTCTTCTGTGTCTGTCTTGCTTCCGAACTTGCTACGAACTTTGTCTAACCCACTCCCGCGTTCTGATAATGATAAAAAGGATCTAATGTTCATCAATACCAAAGAAGACTTATCTTTATTAGCAAAACAAGCTTTGCCGCCCAATGGAAATGATTTCGAATCGGCAAAAATTTCGAACTTTCATACAAACTTTCATTTTTTTTAACCCCTTTAGTGGATGAATGTTCAAAAATCCTGGAACGATTTTTGGGGAACTATTGTGCAAAATTGATGATTCTTCTAGACCCTATGGTAGAGACTGTGGGTTCTCTGTCAGTGAGTGACTTTAAGTTTTAACTGCTTACGAAACCAGTTTACAAGACTGAGATGTTCCTCAAAGGATGTGCAGGACTAAAGTCAATACCCATGCGAAATGAAACACGCGAAAGTTCACCCTATTTTTCCGATCCTTAGGCTGAAGTTTATATGCGAATGAAATAGCAGGCAGCATCTGGTATAATTATTATTATAATCAAAGGACAGATGATTACATAAACACGATTTTGAATATCATCAACAAAGTCGTGTCAAAAAATGTCACGCTTTGGAATATTTTATAGTCCGCTTTAATTAAAATAAATAAACAAGTTTATACGTTGCAGTAGTGGTTCATTAGGACGGTGCGGTGGTAGGATGTGTCGTGTGGGAAGACAAACAGATGAGACGGCAGGGCGGGGCGCATGCCCGCGGCGACGTGCACCACGCCTCGACGCCTGCCCACCCCACGCACCCCAAACACTAGCTACTTAGCGGGACAGTAGCCCAGACATAACTATAACTTGCTGTAGTCACTACCATAACGTCTAAACTTTGCTGATTATACCATGAAAATTGCAGTAAGAAGCTTCTATTAGGTACTTATGTTCTGAATAAATCACTTTGTAGACGATCCACTGTAGTAGTGATAAAACACAGTAGAGTAATATAATAACGTAGTGTTAAGGCAGAAAATATCATCTGCCTAGCCTTTTCCCAACTATGTTGGGGTCGGCTTCCAGTTAAACCAGATGCAGCTGAATATCTGTATTTTACATGGAGCGACAACCTATCTGTCTGTGTGGTGCCGGACTTAAAGAATTGCACCACCCCTTACTTCCCGTGGGTGTCGTAAAAGGCGACTAAGGGATTTACCGGAGAATGGGCAGCAGCGTTCTCTATTTATTCCACCATCATACCATACTGCGATCGCCAACCCGCCTGCCAAGCGTGGCGATTATGGCAAACCCCCCCCAAAATTGGGGGAGGCCTATGTCCAGCAGTGGACGTCTATCGGCTGAAACGACGACGACGACAAACGACGACAACCTATCTGACCTCTACGACCCAGTTACTGGGTAATACGATACCCCTTGGTAAGACTGGTTGTCAGACTTTCGGGCTTCCTACCCTTGACTACCCGTAACGACTGTTTAAAATCTACAAATGACAGCAGGGACCAACGGCTTAGCGTGCCTTCCCCCGGCGGGGTCTCGACATCTAATGGATGGTTACCCATCCACGGACCCACTCCGGCAAGCTCAACCTTCGATCAACCCGTGCGGCTGTTATTCTTTAGCCACAAGCAAATTTTTCACAAAGAAAGTCCTGCTAAATTGCCAATTTCCTTGGAAAATTGCGCTAAAGCAAATCAGTTAGGTAACTACTCAATTTTGTTGTTTGATTTTGCTTATCTACCTAAGCCTTGCAAATTCAGTGTCTTTAATAACCCGACATTGATCAGTGGACTTTTAAGACAAAATGAATATAAATAGGCATATGCGCATTGACTTAATTTAAATGGCAAAGTGGCGCATATATGTATATGCATTGGCATACATATCTACGCATGCGGCGCATATCTAGATAGATACGGGCCACATCGCTGTAACGCTATTTGCACACCGATGCGAACCGCCGAGAAATGTGATAGGTACTTTTTTTTTGTAATATATAGTAAAGAAAGGTTATTTGGTGATAGATTCTTAAAAGTCTGTCAATCATCGCAATGTCACGTAATGATAATGTCACTACGTCTTGTCCACCTTTGTGGTGAACTGGTTGCATCATTCTGCGTTACTGCGTGCATAGGTAACGTTTTGGAAGACTTTTAAGAGTCTATCACCAAATTGCCTCCCCCACCAAATAACCTTTCTTTACCCTACAATAAACGGCTACACGAAGGTCTGCAAATGCGATTTATCTAATAAAATATACCTATCCTAATAAATATCTAGCCAAGCCTTGAATTTTTACAATATAATGTCCCATATATCACGTATTTCTATGTGTGGAATTTGTTAAGACGCTCTACCGAATTAACACCGCGAGACAAAATAAATAGGTAATATACTCATATAATCAAAAATGTACTAAATAAATATGAAAGATGTGCGGTTTTCTCTAAATTTTCGCAGAGCCTTCATGCCTTTTTATGTCAAAATATTTTGTGAATATCTAAACTATAATAAATGGCCATTATACTTAATCAAATAATAATTTATTTTTGTTAACAACATTACCATTAATTTAATAATAGTATTCTTTATAGTGTTTTAGGCTGTTTGACAGCAACCAGTCAGTGCCTTTCTTTCAAAATATGACCTCCTGCGCCTTCACCAGAAAAGATATTTTCTTTTCGGGTATATTCAAATATTTGTGGAAAATGGCTCCCGAATTTTAAATTCGGGAGCCATTTTCCACAAATATTTGATACTTACTAAATGTACCTAATGTTTATCCTCCAACAACGTTGAACATTTGTCATTGCATCAAAATGTAGGTAGATAGATACTGTTTCAATTATGCGCGTAGTTATGTTCACCACAGATTAGTGCTACTTAGAATCAAATCTCTGCAATTTTATACTTTAACTGTACTTATTCTCTTTTTTATAATTTTAAATATTTCGTTTTCTTTTATTTTTTGTTATTTTTTAGATTATTTGATCTAATTTGTTTGTCGCAATGCAATGCTCTCACACGGTCGGTAACAATAAAAAAACTTCGGTATTTTAACCGGTGCGGCCCTGATGACCTTGTAGCACAGGTTTTTCTCAAAAACTCACATCAGGGGCAAGTCTCTTAAAATGGCAGAATGTAGTCTAAGCAAGCTATTACCCAAAAACAATGTTAATTAAACTATTTACAGGTACTTTTGCATATAGTCAAAGAGTCGGCCAGTTAGTCAGAAATTTGAAGCTAGTTTCCCGTTCCAAAACGTGCCTAGATCTCTATGGAGAAGAACAGGCAAGAAACTCCAAGGACACTATTTATTATTTCGTATTTTAAATCAAGATATTACAAAGTCCTGGGTATATTATTCTTGTTGCTTCTATATGGGAGAACAATGTAAAACATGAAATGAAGAAACAACTTAAAATTAAAAATAAGCCCTGGCAGTTAAGAAAAGAGAGATTCATCAGCCCAACCATTTCATAGGGAACAGAATGGTCCAACACACGCGGCACCATCAGTGATACATTCAATTTCATAATGGACATGCCGCAGCCTCGTTCCCTGAACCCTCCTTTATAAATACAATTCTTTGTGAGCTCATCTCGCAATCTGTTTGTAGTCTTCCTATCACGAGCCACACTTCAGTGGCTTCACCTAATAGAAACGTTTAATCGGCATCAGTTAAGTGACAAGTTAATATTAAACTATACTTATCCCTTTGTAAACTATAGGTATTTATGAGATTAAAATTAAACAAAATTAAAATGTGTCTGTTTAGTTTTATCTACGAGTAAATTTTCCCGAAAAAGTTTTGTAATGCCCTCATTTCGATTGTTTTTGCTTTAATCCGACGGTCTCCTATCTTCGTCAACAGTGATTTTTCTTCATCCAAAAAAAATTGCGAATCAGGAAAATAGTTAAAGAGATTTTTTCTAAAACGGATTGGCTAGAAAAACAAAAGTACAAAAGGTACCTATAGACCTTTTTGTACTTTTACTTAGGTAGGTACCTACAAAAACCGGACATCCAACATACTTCCAATAATTTTAACAGCCCGATAATAATTAATATTATCTTTAAACTTTTGATTTACGTCCACGTCCAAAACCGTGTTATTCAGATTTTTATTACTGACTTCAAGGTGGATGAATGAAGAACATAAAAAGCGACCGACGACGGCACAGTAAACGTTGTTTAGTAATATAAATATGTAGGTACCTAATGTATGTTTAAGGTTTGCAACGGCAAACCATCGTGTGAACCGCGCGGATGGGGCTCGGAGCGGACGCGGCGCGAGGCGGGCGCGGCGCGGCGGCGGAGCGGCGGCGAACCGAACCCAAACTTATTGTAATAATGTTGTTAGAACAAACAGCGCGCTCCCTCCGCCTTGTTTGAGATTACAATTACGGTTTTAGCGAACTGATTTATTAATGGACCGCCTGATCCGCCCTTGATACTTTAATGTCGATTTAATTTGCATATCGATGTAGATGCTTGTGTTTAAGATCCAGGTGATTATTGGAAGAAACTTTAGCTAGTATCTAACTAACTGTTGGCGTCTTCTTTTTCAAGTACTACGTGTACCTACTTATCTGCTATCATAGGATAGGATACCCCTAGAAATTAGCCTTGAATACTGTAATATATTATATCTACCTGCCAATTCAATACCTATCTACCTAACTTTAAAGAAAATTTAAACTAACTTAATTCTCAATCCGCCCCTAAACTTTACCGGCTCTACCCAATTAATTAAAAAGTTACATTAAGTCTATCTACCCGTGAAATGTCACACATCAAACAATTGTATATTAAAATCAAACAGAGTAGTTAATGAAAGCCGTTGTTTTTATAATCCCGAGCGTCGTTAAAACCCTCGCACCTGTCGTATTCCATTTCCCCATTAGCAACGAAATGCATTAGTCAATATTAAAGACGCCATCCGCGACTATAATTCCACAAAGGGCACTTCAAATCACACCCATCTCTTTTCGGTTCATGTCAAAACATTACTCCTCTCTACGGCCGGAGGCTGAAAAAGTATCCCCTCGTGTCTGTCACTTCGTATCAATTACCGCACGCAAACACCCATGCATCGCTCTGTGACGAAAAGTCGTATCTGCGTGCGCCACTCGAACCGAAATTCAATTGTCAAAAGATTGCTTTAATAGTACCACAATACCTTCGCAAAACGAAAAAGTATTTCATTCCCTTGATAGCCTTACAAAATAACACTTAAAGCTACATAAGTAAATGTCAAATTCGTTGAGCCGCGCTAGCCCGTAGGGAGTCCCTGAGGGTCGTTCTGCAAACAACGCTCCCCTAAACGTTATACTTTGAAAACAATAATTTGTATTGCGTATCGAACGCGTCTATAAATAATAGAGTGATACTTCACTCACTGATGTGACCGCTCACCGCGCTCGTTACGTTCAACGAGCTCAAAATAATTAGTTACCTACTAATAATAATTTAATTGATAAGTTAATTAAGGGGTAATTTTTATACGTTAAATCGTTTATTTTGATAATGTATATACAGACGCCAGCACATCAAGCTACTACAATCTGTCAAATTTCTTTAATAGATTTTCAACTTTATCGTTAAAGCATAAGGTTCAAAATTGATTGGGAAAATTTGACAGTTCGGGAAGCCTGATGTGCTGGCATCTGTACTTAGATACTTTTACGACTTTCCTAGCTCGGCTTAAGAGCGTTTACGCCGTACGACATTTCATACAAACTTTCAAGCCCTTATTTTTCGAAATGAATGAACCGATTTTAATGAAACTTCATACGCATAAGCAGAATACAAAGGTCTAAAAAGTTAGTAGAGAATATTTTCGAAAAATAGTGTTACAGCAAACTTAGACCGATTTTAAATTTTCCATAGAAACAGAGATTTCCAGTTATCTTTTTTTAAATAAGACATTTCGAAAATGTTCTCTACTAACTTTTTAGACCTTTGTATCCTGCTTATGCGTATGAAGTTTCATTAAAATCAGCTCATTCATTTCGAAAAATAAGGGCTTGAAAGTTTGTATGAAATGCCGTACGGCGTAAACGCTCATAACACCTTTTTGGGAATCACGTTATACGTTTTACGGTTTCATGCTATGGTATCATGGTAAGTGTATCTAGTATCATTTTTGCCTGCTTGTGTTTAGTTGCAATGTGTTGTAGCAGTTCCACTTACAGTGTTTTGTGCATCAGGCTGTCTGTCAGGCACGAATGTTATCTCTGGGGTACCACGTACCATTCTGTCACAACTTTACTCCACTTGTCTAGAATGCCTATCAACCTGTGGCCTGTCCATCTCCACTTTTGTTGGTTTATTTAGGTAAAAACATCAATAACTTTATCTTTTCTCTAATCAGGGTATGTCGTATACTGTCTTGTTTTTTAATACCAGTCGTACTCCTTTCCATTGATCTTTGGCAATGTGTCAGTATGTCTATGTGGTTTTTGTAAGATGAAGTTTCGCTATGTATAGTATGCATGTGTTGAAGACCTTCCGTTTTAATCCAATACTTAGATCAGTTGCTTTCATGACCTCCTTCAATGACCACAATGTTTTCCACCCATTTGTTATTCGTCTTCCAAATTCTTTAGTAGTTTTGTCTTTGTGTGAGATAAGCTGTCCCAAATAAACGTACTCTTCGACATACTGAAGTACTTTATTGATAATTTTAATTTCCAAGGCAACTGAGTTTGTCAATAGCTTTGTTTTGTCTGAGTTTATTAGTAGTCCTACGCTTTCACTTTCTTTGCTTAGTTCTTCCATAATTTTTTTCAAGTGTTGTAAGTTTTTCTCAAATAAGACTATAGATCATCTGCGAATCTGAGATAATTTAGATTTCTCCTGTTGATGTTGAATACAAATTGGTCCCAGTCTAGTTCTCAGCATATGTTTTCCAAAACCGCAGAGTTAAACTTAGGGCTCAACGTATCACCCTGCCTGACACCTATTCTTATTTTGAAAGGTTAGCCTAGTACTTCTAGTTGTATTATTGCTTTGCTGTTCGAGTACATGGTTTTGATAACATCAATGTATATTGTGGATTTTCCCAGATTGTCTAAGCTTTCCCATAAAGGCTATATAATTATACACATGCTTGTTATACCTACTCATTGTTCTTCTCCACATATACACACATAGCCTACCTATAAAAATAATTGCCACCAAACATGAACAAATATACAAGCCGTCGTTATTTGAACTGTGTATATGATACCTACAAAAAAGAATTGAAAGATTTTGTTATAACCGTTTCGTTTGACAATGAAAGAAGAGCAACAAGCGTAAAATGAAACAGGACGAGCTCTTTGATCACTTGATGCCGGATCGCTGCTCAGCTCATAAAGGCGTTATTGCTTTCAGGCGACACGGAAGCGCAGGACAAAATGGCGCCGCTTTATTACTTAGTAACACATTGCTAGCGTATCTGTTTTATTGTAGCTACCTATTAGGAGATAAGTCCTGCCGGGGGGAGGCTGCAGATCATAAGAAAGCGTGGCCGGGAGCTGGGGGCTGGGCGGAGCGTCACGCCCACTTTTTCTAGTTCATCGCTGTGTGTAGGGATGTTCCTCCATTTGTGTCATCTGCACGCACACGAGCGTCACTACACCAATATCATTATGAATGCCGTTTCTCAACTTCGATACAAATTATGAATTTCTGTCTACACAGAGTGAATAAGATGCAGAGAGTGCATATTATTGCGCTGGTTAAAAAAATGGAAAATACAACTTTAGCTAAACTGATGTTTTGGTTTAAGTAAACATTTTTGCATGAAATACAGTCTTTTACAAGGACCTAAGCGAATCAGGCTATTTAGGTACCTAATAGGTACTTTGACACTACATATCAAACAGTTAGGGTCACAAAAACTTAAACACTTGTTCAACGTGTCTACTGTCAGTGTTACGTCGAAATCCACGTCGCGATAAAAAGGTTTTAACACTGTTTTGTGGTAGTAAGGTTATTTTTTTATATCAACATGGCGTGAGGTTTTATGTTTAAATCCGCGGGCAAGTAATAATTAATGTTATATTTTCAACTCTTATGTGCTTTCCGAGTTTATTTTAGATGTCACCAATGTCACCACTGATGACATCGCTGCTGGAAAAACATTGTGAGGTAACCTATGCTTACCTATCTATATACTAACAATAAAGCTGAAGAGTTTGTTTGTTTGAACGCACTAATCTCTGGAACTAACAGAAGTCTTTAAAAAAAATGCATTTGATAACCTAATACTTGAGGAAGGCTTTAAGCTATTTAACATCACGCTAGGGCCCTTAGGAGCCGAGCAAAAATAAAAATAAATCAGAAAGAACTCTAAGCGAAAACGAAGTAATAACGCGGGCAGGCGATGCGATGGGATGCGATATATATTATATATATATATATATAATATAATATGTAGGTATCTATTCTTTATTATCAACTGTAATCACCATCCCGTCTTTAGCAACAGTGGTGATCAATGTTCGAGCCTTCTCTGTATAAAAAGAGGCCCCCTTTATCCTGTTGTGACACAGTAAAAGGTTGGTTTTAATATTTAATGTAAATGACAAACTCGTAATTCGAACAATTTCGTCTTACTTTGTACCGAAGTTGCATAACGTAATCATTTAAAAGGGAAAACATAGAACATTAATTTGATAAAGTAGTCTTGTATAAAAATGTGAATAATTTCGAAGTGAAAATAAAAAAAAACCGGGCAAGAGCGAGTCGGACTCGCGCACCGAGGTTTCCGTACCATCATGTTTTTTTAAATTTTCATCGGCGAGGCCTATATTCGTCAGAGAATTTTAACACTGTGCACTGTGGTGTAGAATATTGCAGTTTTATGTCAGCGCCATCTCTTGACCGATAGTGGAACTAATGTAACTTTTGTTGATGATTTCTGAAAAGTGTGCTATTTAGAGATTTCGTTTTATTTTTCCTGTAATCTTTACATAAACTGCTATCACATAGAATAATTTCAGATTTTTCTCTTCGTAAACTTCGGAGATAAAGGTGGGAACGGTATTTTTTTTTACATTTTTCATCAAAAGTCATTTATTTGAGCTACGGGTAAACTACCTATACGACACACATTAATGTCAGTTTTTTAAAAAGGGTGTTTTCCAATTTCAATTTTAAAACTATCTAACCAAAAAGTGGCATGTAGGTAGGTACGTAGGTATATACCTTCATGATGTAGCAGAATCAGTCTATAATATTCTCACTCCTGGGACCCAGGCCTCCTTTCTTCGAGAGAGAAATGGGCAGTAATCTACCACGCTTCGGGCCAGTGCGGATTGGTAGATATCACATGTCTTCAAATTTTTTGTTCAAAGACATGCCAGTTTCCTCACGATGTTTTCCATCACCGTTTTGAGAGTAATGGTGATGAAATAATTTACACAAAGTAAAGCGCCTGTCTGGGTTCAAACTCAGGACCTAAAACTCGTAACTTGGGCCCGTTGCCACTGGACCACCACTGCACCGATCATCATTGTGCCTGCACCATTACACCGGCAACCACTCTTTAACCAGAACATGCCCCAACGCTGCTGGTCGGCAGTCATGTCTGATGATGATACTACCTACCTCCTCGGAAATCTGCCTCACAAGAGGTATATTCTACTTTATCATTCACCCCTGCTTCGCACGGGTTTTACGACTTGATAAAACATTGAAATGTCTTTATTATCTTCTTTCTTTTCGTTTCAACGGCACATCTATGATCTTATGTTGTTTGGGCCCAGTAGGTGGCCACATTTATTGCGGCATCAGAGGTGTTGTTCAGATCGTCAAGGAACGAACGAACGGTGAACGGACATTTGGGACACTCTAGCAGATCGGAAATAGTCTTTATTATACGTAAGTTGAATATTAATATTTAACAAATAAACTTTTCGGATTAAATTATCTTTAAATGATGGTGAAAACAGTATCAAAATCCGTTGCAATGGAGTCGCACAGATAGACACGGAATGTGACTTTAATTTACAATATGTATAGATACCAATTGATATAAAATAAGTACCTCATTATAATATTGTCATGATGAAACAGATTGCCACCATCAGAGTTCCCTGTAGGTAATGCATTTGTGCAATGAAGCGTGGCGTGAATACGCTCTGCTGAATTACAATCCGCATTGCCAATGTTACTACATTTGTCTCCAATTCTATCTTACTGAAACATGAAATCTGAGCGACGACAAAATTAAACAAAATTGGAATGGCATCATAATAATATGTCCGTCGCCGCCAGGGCAGGTCACTTTTCTTCAAAGAACGATTTTTTTAAATGGACGAGTGTTTTATTTATTAAGATTAACGCCAAGCTGTACGCATGTGAATATAATTAATAATGTTTCACGATAGTCTGTATTTTTCTTTTTTTCGCTGCACTACGTAGGTTAGGTAAGTACTTATAATCGGTTTAGTATTGGGATTGGATTTGGATTGTATTGATTTGTATTTTAGCACAGACAAAACAAATAACTGAAAAATCCTTCACCAATGGCCCAATGGGATTTTATAAGTTAACTGTCCATTATGATTCATAATGTTATCCTCTTATGATGCTGCCAAAGTGGCCTTTTTAGGCCCCCTGATCGCGTAGCGAAACACAAAACCAAACCTGTAAATTGTTCAGATTAGGTACGCAAGTGTGTACAAGTAGGTAGTCTAGTAAGTGGATATATTATTTTCACATACACACGTAACATTAAGATAATACTACGATTATAATCGAAAGAGCACACGGGGGTGGAGTGCATTATTATGGTTTAATTATGGATATCGTTAGAAAACATAAATCATGGAGTTATAAGTGAATATAAGCCACTCAGTTAATCAGACAGTGGTGGCGAAAGATCAACATTGTGGGCGCGAGCCCGCGGCGGCGCCAGCGAGCACTCTCGGAGACAACTAGATTACACCTCACTTAATAATTAATTTGTGTAAAGAGTTGAACGTCTAGCGTACAATGGAAGATTGCGAACCACCCTTCGTTGTCTTTCCGTTTACTCAGCCGTCGTTCTTCGTATAATATTGACACAGTGAGTTTTTATTTCAACAAACCTACCGGAAAGATGTCTCAAGTCAAACCAAGATTGCATTTGAATTATTTTCGTGCTAACATCTACTTTACAATTTTTTTTTATTGTTTCTTTGTTCTGCATCCTACATAATACAGTTTTATATACCTACATCATCATTATCATCGTCATCTCCCTAGCCTTTTCCCCCAACTATGTTGAGGTCGGCTTCCAGTCTAAACGGATGCAGCTTAATACTAGTATTTTACATGGAGCGACTGCCTATCTGACCTCTACAACCCCGTTACTGGGTAATACGGTACCCCTTGGGAAGATTGGTTCTCAGACTTACTGGCTGTCACGGTTTATAATTTTATATAAATTAATAAAAAGATAAAAGCAGAACGCGGATAATAATATGATATACATTTTGAATGCGAGAAACCCTCTAGTTGACGATACCTACTAGAAAACGTCTGGCGCACCCGCGCTACCAATCATACTGCTAGGCAACTCATTTCAGCACGACATAGTAATCTGAAACTAGAATAAAAGCAGAGTCAGACTTTCAACCTACTTATTACAGGAATTTTCGATTTCATGGCACATGCAGCCAGCCGGCGTAGCACGGCGTAGCACAGCGTAGCACGGCGTAGGCGTATAATCAAATCTTTAAAAATAGAAGATTCGGTCATATCGTTACTTTTTATTTATTAGCCGACTGCGCCGGAAGGAGGGTTATGTTTTTCGTGTGCATGTATGTATATTTTTTATTTATTGGTCTATCTACAATCGATACACTGCACAACCAAATTAACACAAGCAAACATACAAGTCATGTGCACACAATGTTAAACGCTAGACGCTGACGCATGTAAAAACAATAATATATTTATACATAATTGACACATAGTTTTTACACAATTTTAACGCGAATAGTTGACAATATTTGGGGAAATCGTGCGTTACGTATCTTGGTTATCTATTTTAGTAGACTTGGCGCTTGAATTTTTGAAGTAAAATGCATTTCATCGCAATTGTTAAGAAGTCTGCAAAATCTTGGGACTGGAGAGTTAGACCCTGAAACAGTTCTGCGGAATGGGGGACGTAAGTTGTAACAGTTTGATAGGTTGACGCGGATATTTATGGGGTAGGTTAAAATTAACCTTACTTCATAACTGGGGGCATACTATTTTACTGTGAAGAGTTTTGAACAGAAAGATTAAATCAATATTATCTCTACGTTTTTCGAGTGAGGTCATGCCAAATTTTTCAAGACGTTTTGCGTAGCATGGAACTTCTTTAACTTATATTCTTGAAGAAAAGGCAAGAGGTTTAAAAATTATTTTCCTTACGCGCTCTAACGTATGATTATTGTTGGATAGTGGAGACGCCACAAAACCGCGCGGTACAAACGATGATTTGTGAATATCTTGTCGCAGTGAAGAATGCTGATGCAAGTTATTATGATTAGTATGGTAGGTATAGCAGCCGGTCGATTCTGTAAAAATCTCACCATGAAAACTTTGGTGAAGTGAGTTTGTTTTTGCTAGGAATTGATACTATTGACAGCTCACTCCACGCTCACTTCACCTAAGTTTTCGCGGTGAGATTTTACAGAATAGCACCGCATGCATCGGAACATGTGTCAAATCGATATCAGACACTTCACTCGAGTGAATGGTTCATTTTTCTTTCATTCCACGTTCACACGATACTGACAATATTATAAGGAATGAACGTTAATTTTCTCCTTTCATTAATTTTTTGATCATTCGGTAGGTGAGTGAAAGATAACAAAGGCCGAAATCCAACATCGTTAATGAATTAATTTTCACTTTTGATTCATTTTGTCTTCAAACGTCCAGTGAAAGATGCCGAATGAAAGGCAAAAATGAACAAAAAGTGAAGCGTTTGATGTCAGTTTAACATAATTATCATAGAAAACAGATGTTTTTCATATCCATAGATACCTATTTGCTAGATATATTGTTTAATCTCCCACATGTCTATTTTCTATAGTTATTGTTAAAATACACATTATTTTCATTTCCTAACTTTACCCAGCTCACTGCATCAGTTAATACTACAATCAAAAAAGTTGTATCCAATTCAGAAACAAAGCAATAGCTATGAGCGGGCGGGCGCTCGATTTTGAGCAAGTGTTGTGATGCCTAAACAAAAGCGTTTTAATAATGCAATTTCCAATTGCCGCTGCGCAAATAACAGGGGCAACAACGAAACCGAGTGTATTGCCTCAACAACTCACACTTTTGTTGTATCTACAATGTGGTACCTCCTCCACACAACCAGCCACTGCTAAATTATAAAACATTTGGAATGTTCTTTTAAAGACGAAGAGGTTATAACGTGCCGTTTTTTGAAGTTTACATGCCAAATTTAGCCACGAAAATGTAAGATGTTCTCATAGTTCGTGATTATATTCCGTGGTTATCCTTCATAGTGCAGGTAAATTATTAATTTAAAAAACCTGTGTTTCATATTTTATTAAAATCATAATACATTCCATATAAACTTGCCGATGCATGCGAAACGTGAAAAATACGGAAAGAATCTTAGATGAAACATAGTATAGTGATGTATGAAATTATAATTTCATACATCACTATACATATTTTCAAAATTTCCATATTTTTTAAGGATTTGAGAAAATATACAATACAAAAAAAGAATCCCGTCGACCCGATGCGATGAGATAAAAAATAGGAACGAAACGAATAGTAACGATGAGATAGAAACTTAGTAACGAAAATAATAAAAGGGAATCTGAAAGCCAGAGGATGACGAGGTAGACCCAGAAGAAATCACGTAGAACCAACTTATAGAAAACGAGTAAGCTTTGGATATAAAAATATGAACATTGTGATGTGTTACAATGTAACACCAGTTGGTTGAACGAATGTAATTGAAAAGTGGTAAATATTGAATCGGAAAATAGCAGTTAGAAATGAAGATTTATCTATTCAAAATAAGCTATACCAACTTACAGAGTGGCGATTAGGTACATTAAATAGTACAGAGGTTATTACAAGTTGTTATCAGTCTGTTAAAATAATGAAATAAACAATTTTACTAAAAATAGGAAACCGAACTTTTCAAACATAATAAATAGCGTAAAAATTGGCACGAAATAAACCACCCTTGATAATAAGACCTAGCCACGCGCGGGCGGTGGTATCAACAATTCAACACAAACTTTATGGTATTGTTAGCTAATAATCACAAAATGAGTTTAATGTTGTTAAATACTAAAATGAAAAAGAGACTAATACCCAGACTATAATATACACTACCTTTAAACGTACCAGGTACTTGGGTTGCTCAGTCCTGTGGGCTGACCTGACTGACCTTGATTCAGATGGAATATAAGGAAAAGGCGTATTTCGTGGAAAAAAGAAGAATATTAAAAAAAATAGGTAAACAAATCTAGAAGAACCACAAGATATAATAGCCATTTATCCGCCTAGATTTACATTACAATATTGAAAAAAACATATCGCAGCTAATTTAATTCGTAAGCATCATTGTTCAGCTAATACAATAGCTACTCCTGCAAATGGCTTCATGGAAAAAAGTTTGAATATGAAAACAATTTATCCTTCAACAAATTAAACCTGGCAGTGATAAATGCCATGAAACAACAGCTTCGCATAAAGAATAACTTTGGTTGATTACTCAAGTTGTAAGTTACGCAAATCGGAAAAACTCTGTTATCCGGGAAAAAGCCGTAAAAGTGACCCTCATTAGTCGTATTGTTGTGCTTTTATCGTTCCCTTCGCTCCGGCCGGGGCAGCATAAATAAATCAAATTTAATTAACTCAGATTAATTTTCGCGGCGCCCGTCTCACCGCGTCGGGCGTCCCTTTTTATTTGCCCTGAGGCAAAATTCTACTCGGTTGAAAACTCTACCCGCCCGCGGTGTTTTACTATGGATTCCTTAATAAAAAGTTTACACTAAAGCAAATTTCACATGTAGACCGTTGCTCTCAGCCAGACAAGCCATAGAAGTCATTTAAATTACTTATTTATATGGTTCCGAAGCTTTGATCCTTTAACTTGGTTACACATCGGGCTTCATTTTACCAATTAAGACGGAAATTTAATGAACTTCGACAAGTCGTTAAAAATGTAGGTATGAAACATTAAAACTGTAGATCGTAGTAGGTAAGCTATGAGGAAATACGACTCTTTGAATGTTTAACAATATTTCTAATAAATCACCAGCGCATTCTAAATTGAGGCAGACATTTTACTACTCAGGCTAATATCTATTGGGTGCAATACCTATAATTAGTTAAGTTATGACTCTACCTATATTCCTGCCAAACTCGACGTGAATTGACATGAAGCTAAAAATGCCGTTTTTAAATATTTTTTCATGTAAATAGCTTATGATGATATTATCCGTGTCATACCTACAACGCACATAATGCCGAGCCAACACTTGATAATGAATTTCATTAAGCCTTCGAAAGTTAAGAACTACAGAATGTCATTTGGATTTGCGCAGTCCGTGGCCGGATAAGATGAGTGGTCGTGTAAACAGAGCCGTCCGGCTGGGTGGCACGCTGTCGAGTGGTCGGCACACATGCACACACGCACACATGCCGCAACACCGGTAGCCCACAAACATAATATCCCGACTTACTTTTAACATCACAAATTCTATTGAGAGCACTCTATGTTCTAGTATCTACAGACGGTCGGGCTAATCTTGCGATGCAGCAATGAAGCCTTAAATGCAATGCGGAAAATTAATTGGAGGCGGTGGAAGGTTTAGGGAGTAACGAATATGACCAGCGGTGTAGATCTATATGAATTGGTAGCAAAGAGAATTAAGACATATGAAGATTTAAATAGACACTGTTAATACTCAATTTGTCCTTGATAATGATGAAGGACAAATTGAAAAAGCTGTGCAAAAACCGAAATGTCATCAAGACTTGCGTCAGTGTCCACGCGTCTCAGCAGTCATAGTTTTGGTTCTAGAGAAAACATCTTCAGTTCTCGACTCGTTCCATAACGGCCGACCACCCACATGGTGTCGTAGAATATGTCACGTCAGCATTGTTGACACGTTGGCCCTTCGCTACTACTAAACGTTACGCCCCGTTAATCTTGTCACTCGTCGTCACATACCAGCCCACGGGAGCCCATTTTCAGTTTTTTTTTTCTGGTTCGGGGAAGGATTAGCTAAAAGTGTATTTACATTATTTTTGTAAATAATATTTTTTTATTTGATTGATGTAACTAACGACCGTCATAAATTCTTAAAGGGACCTCTAGTTTAGGCGTGTTTAGTAAAACATGATGAATGAATTAAAAATTATAATCATAGTAGATAGGTAAGTATAATAATATACTTACCAGCAGATATATCACTAACAGCAATATTTTCAATACTATTATTCGTTTTGTTGCCACATTATTATATTAATTGTAGGTGTCATGGAGAGCGTGCAAGGGGTCATTTTAAAGTAATTAAAGCAGGCTAAAGACAGGTCGAAGTCTCCTTAAAGTATTTGATGTTGTATGAAAACGTATTGGCATTTTGATAGTCCCTTATTCTTTAGGTAAAAGTTTAAGCGTAGGTAATCTACTACCTAAATGATTCGATTTCTCTCACAAAACAGAAAAGTTCGTAAGTAGGTTGGTAAATGAAGAATTGTTTTTTTTGAAAATTCAATGAAAGGAAATATCAAACACGCGTAGTTACCCACCAGTAACGAAAAATATTTCTCTTTATTACTTAACATTTTAACGTGAAGCCTTACACAACAAAGAAAAGAAAATACGGTTTTCTGTTGGTATTATGAACTAAGTAGATTTCCTATTTAACTTTGTTTGGAGCAAAATAGTGAAACAATGGAACATTCACAGTTCCATCATTCGATATAGGTAAGCTTATTGTATACCTTCATTCGGCAAAAATCACGACCAACCCGGTACAAAATCGATACACGAATTAATTTTTTTAATGTATTTCAGTTCTGTCGTTGCGTCCGGCGCGTACGCACGTCATTGCCGCGATGGAAAAACAGTCGAGTAAAACAATGTCCTCGGATATTGTCAAATGTGTTAGTTGTAACGTAGTGATTAACGAAGTACTTGCTTTTATATGTAATAAGATCGATGTGATGGATGAAGAAAGTATCAGCCGCATTTGTGTTAGTGCTTTCTCAGAGAATGATATTCTGAACGCCAAAAACTTATTGTTTGATTCAATAACGACAACGAAGCGAAAAAGTTAAGGAAAAAACAAGGCAAAACACTACGTAATATTGACGATATAGTATGCCTATTGAAAGAGACTGAACCTGACGATATTCCTATTTTTGTTGCACGGGACCTGCAAAAATTACCTCCAGTACTTTTTGACCATGTAGACGTGACTAGGATACTTAAGGATATTGTTAAAATGAGAAGCGACTTGGATCGCATTTTTGAAGAATACGCCACGTTGGATCAAGTGAAGAACCTTCGGGTGGAGGTAGAATCTCTTAAAAACGCTTCGATTGTAAATAACTTCCAACGAAGTGTCAACATGAAAAGGGGTGCTGCCTCAGTGCTGTCCAGTTTTGAGTGTGAAAGCGGACCCATGGGATTGTCCCCTCTGTGTAATGCACCAGTAAATCACAGGAGAAGTCCAACAGTCTCTCCTGCAAAAAAACGCATAACTTTTTCTGATGAGGGTACTTTGAAAACTACGCCGAGCCGAGAGTCTAACGGTTTACGTTTAGTCGGAGCGCACGCAACTGCTGATACCAACACGTCATCGGAATGCCGCCCCCCTGCCGCCACCGCTGCATCAGCTACGGCAGAGCGTACTGTTATCAATACTCCGATACACACAACTCTAAAGGATACCTCACAAAAAAGTTTCTCCGAAATTTTAAAGGAAAATAAAGGCGAATTCAAGTCACAACCCCTGGACGACGGGTTCATACTGGTTCAAAAAAAGAGGTTGAAAAACCGTTTCCAGGGTAAAATTGGAAAAGGTAATGTGGACATAAGTTCAAACTTCAAAGCCGCTGACATTAAGGTTCCGATATATATCTACAAGGTGTCAAAGGAGACAACTGAGTGTGACATTAAAAAATACGTTACAAGTAAAATACCTAAAAAGTAAAATACCTTCAAAAAATGAATATGAAAATTACAAAGGACTACAATGCTTATAAAATATTTGTACCCAAAAATAAAATCGACGTGTTTTTAAATGATGATTTTTGGCCCAATGGAGTGATGTTTCGTCGTTTTGTTGACTTCACTCATAACACAGTGAGACGTGAATATCGGGATATTGATAAAACTAAATTGACATATGGATCTAACAACTAAACTCATATCGTTTAATTGTAAAAATATCTCGAGGTCAATTGAATGTGTGAGAAGACTGTGTAAACAAGCAGACATCATTGCGCTGCAGGAAACGTGGCTGCTGCATCACGACATTCCTATGCTGGGCAACATTGATGGTGCATTCTCCTTTACTGGAAAGTCGGCGGTAGACCTGTCTGCGGGTGTGCTTCGCGGGAGACCGTACGGGGGTGTGGCCCTGTTGTGGAGATCAGCTGTGTTCCCGGGGGTGGTCGTTATTCCGTGCAGTAGTGTGCGTATCGCTGCTATAAAAATAATGTGTGAAAACCGGTCTTTGCTAGTGATAACGGTATATATGCCTACTAATTCAAACGAGAATCTATGTGAATTTACGGAGTGTTTGAGTGAACTAAACGCCATTATTGAAAGTAACGATGTTAACTCGGTGATTATACTTGGGGACTTCAACGCTCATCCGGGTAAGCTGTTTCATTCAGAGTTGTTGTCATTTTGCACGGAACAATCTTGGTCGTGCGTAGACACGGAACTTTTACCTAATGACACTTATACTTATGTGTGCGGTGCGAGTGGCAGTCACAGCTGGCTCGATCATTGTGTAGTGACGAGCGCTGCGCGTTCGGCCATATTAAGTGCGTCTGTACTTAATAAAGATGTATATTGGTCCGATCACTATCTGTTATTGCTTTCTTGTAATTTTAATTTTATACGCTCAAGCTGCCAGCAGCCGACAAAGCTAAGTAATAATAATATATTTTATAATAGTGTAAAATGGGGAGAGAGAGACTCTGATCAAATAGATAAATATCATCGTATTTGTAATTCCAAATTAAATTTAATTGACTTTCCCCCGGAATTTCAATGTTGTGCTGACGGTATGTGTGATAGTGACGAGCATAAATTGTTATTAAATGACATGTATGACAAAATAATCTGTATTTTGACAGAGGCTGCAAAGGCTAGCTATTATGTGCCTAAACGTAACAAGCATAAGTATGTTACTGGTTGGAACCGATATGTCAGTGACGCTCACGGGAGGGCACGATCTTGCTTTCAGACGTGGGTGTTGGCTGGGAGACCAAGGTCTGGGAATCTGTATATTGAGATGTGTGAATCCAGAAAAATATTTAAATCAAAATTGGCTTTTTGTCAGAAAAATAAATCACAGATAAAAATGGACATTATAGCAGAAAATCATATCAATAAAGACTTTTGTAGTTTTTGGAAAAACACTAAAAAGCTAAACACAAGGTCGGGCCTTCCTGCTAGCGTTGGTGGTAAACATGACCCACATGACATAGCTTGTGCATTCCAGCGGCATTTCAGGGTTGAGTCCCCGCTTGGGCCTGCGTCTGGGGTGCCCGCTGCTGAGAACCACCTTACCGCACTTAATGTCAGATTTTCTGCGAAGACTGTTGCTACGGTTATTAATAAAATGGTGAGGGGCAAGTCTCCCGGCCACGATGATCTCAGCATCGAGCACCTAAAGTATGCGGGAATACACCTGTCTAGAGTTCTTTCGATGTTCTTTAACCTCTGTATTAGTCACAGTTACTTACCCGAGAGCCTTATGCACACTACAGTGGTACCGATCGTAAAGAATAAAACAGGTGACTCATCGGATCTGTCAAATTATAGACCCATCTCTCTGGCTACTGTTATAGCAAAAGTGCTGGACAGTTTGCTTGACAAGCAGTTGGAAAAGCATCATCAGTTGCATGATGCCCAGTTTGGGTTCAGACCGGAACTTTCGACTGAGACTGCTATCCTCTGCCTCAAGCAGACTGTTCAGTACTATACCGGTCGGGGCACACCTGTCTATGCGTGTTACCTAGATCTATCAAAAGCCTTCGACTTGGTGTGCTATGACAAGCTGTGGCAGAAGCTGGAGAGTGATACGGAGGTGCCTCGGGAGGTGATTTCATTGCTTAGGTTCTGGTACGCCAACCAACGCAATAGAGTGCGGTGGGCGGGTGCATATTCAGATGTATACGGTTTGGAATGTGGGGTTAGGCAGGGCGGAATTAGCTCCCCCCACCTCTTTAATTTATACATGAACCGGCTCATCGGTGAGCTCAGTGACACTGGTATTGGTTGTTCCATAGACGGAGTTAGTGTTAACAACATAAGTTACGCGGACGATATGGTGTTACTGAGCCCATCGATTGCAGCGTTACGGAAATTGGTGTGCATCTGCCAATCGTACGCGGAAGCCCATGGGCTCAGATACAACGCGAATAAGAGTGAGTTCATGTTGTTCAAGTCAGGAACCAAAGGCTACTCCCATGTTCCTCATGTAACTTTATGCGGCATGCGTTTAAAAAAGGTAAGTGCCTTTAAGTATCTGGGTCACTGGGTGACCGAAGACCTGTGTGACAATGAGGACATCGAGAGGGAGCGCAGGGCGCTGTCCATCCGGTGTAATATGTTGGCTCGTAGGTTTGCACGTTGCACTAATCAAGTAAAGATAACATTATTCAAGGCATACTGTCAGACCTTCTACACGTGCAGCCTATGGACTAATTTTACATTGCGGGGGTACAGTGCTCTGCGTGTCCAGTATAACAATGCGTTTAGGATATTGTTGGGGCTGCCACGCTTTTGTATTGCTTCCGCTATGTTTGCTGAGGCGCAGACTGATGATTTTTTCGCTATAATTAGAAAAAGGTGCGCCTCGCTGTTAAGGCGTGTGCGTGGCAGCCCGAATGGTATTCTTAGCACATTGTCCCAGAGGTGGGACTCACCAATGTTGATGAGGTGGATGCGGCTGCACGCTAGCGGCCCCTCATACTTATAATATGTAGGTACTATAATATTTTATGTGTTTTGACTAAGTATCTATTTATTTATTTCTGTTTAAATTATATTTGATTATTAGTATTATTTGACAGTTTAAATTATATTTGATTATTATTATTATTTGACTTAATTATTCTTTTATACATGTTTCGACATTCACGATTATATTTTTTAATTATTGTATTTTTTAAATTTATTCATCTTTGTTTTTTTTTTTTTTTTATATTGTCTTTGTAATAATATTATGGATTTTTATTATCTGCAATAAATAAATTGAATTGAATTGAATTGAATTTCGATACTTTTTCTGCCTGAGAGATGTTTCATATCACCTGCTCTATACTTACAGTTACGTACCTACTACCAATCGAAATAGCAACAATCTCAAATACCTACATACCAATTTTGGAGCTCAAGCTTCAGGCGTCTAACTAGCCTAACTTCCTAACTATAATTCCATACTAATATTATAAATTCGAGAGTAACTCTGTCTGTCTGTCTGTATGTTACCTTATCACGCCTAAACAACTGAACGGATTTCGATAAAATTTGGCAGAGAGATAAATTGCATCCCGGGGAAGGACATAGGATAATTTTTATTCCTATATTCCCACGGAATCCACACTTATGCGGGTGAAATCGCGGGGCGCTGCTAGTAATATTATAAATGCGAAAGTAAGTTTGTTTGTTTGTTACCTTTTCACGCTTAAACCACTGAACCGATCATCCTAAAATTTTGCTTAGACGTTGTCAGGTGTACAGAAACAGAGATAGGGTACCTTTCATCCTGAAAAAAGTGCTCCCGAGGAAAACAATAATAACGTTATTTCGTCACGTGTCTTTCGAATCATAGCTAATTGAATTACATTAGAAATTACGGGATCGAGATTTATGCGGGTGAAACCGCGGGGCGCAGTTAGTACAAGCATAGTTGGAAAAGCATGGAGTCATATTAGCGAAATTTATTCTATAAGAGAACTATCAAGTTCCATTATAGAATAAATATGGCAAAACCATACCTCAACCCTCTCTTCTTTCAAGTCGACCCGCAACGCGAGCTGTTCTCTTAGAACAACATCGGGGTAGTGCGTCTTGTCGAAGGTGCTCTCAAGTTGTTCGAGCTGCTCCTCCGTGAAGATGGTGCGATGGCGGCGCTTGCGCTTGGGCGGCGGGCCCGCGAGCCCGGCCAGCGCAGCCGCCGCGTACCCGCCGTACAGCCCCGCGTAGCCGCCACCCGACACCGCGCTGCCGACGCCGCTCACACCTGCACGTGAAAGCATTGTTGGAAATTATCATGTAATTTAATGGAATGGACAACAGAATCGTCAAAATTCTGTTTTTGACGACCTAGTGGACAGAGTGTAGTACGAATCCACATAGCTGAGAAAGTTATGGCAGCAAAAATTGAACGATTCCAATGAGTATGAGAACCCCAAGTCTAAGAAAGTTTTAAGAATACTTTTGAAAGGATACAAGCTGGTTTACCAAGACACATCTCTGAATTAAGACGTCGATTACATTTTGGCAGCATCACTTGAGATTTAGCTAAGCACATGTTGAGATAGAATTATTAACGTTAACTAAAGCAGCAATAAGATCATGCTCGTGATACATATAATAATGCATAACTTTTTACAGAGTAGTCTGCTACTCTGTAAAAAGTTATGCGTGGATATACAAAAAAATATATAGGGAGGTATCTATGTACACGCGTCGACTTGAGAACTTCCTCCTTTTTTTCATAGGTTAAAAATTGCAGGCTGCTGCTGAAGGTGGATTTTGCCAAGAGCCAGCAATGATTACCCAAACACAAGAAAAAGTCTGCTGTTGTACGAGTATAGGGAAGGATTTCATACTCAAAGAACCTCGACTCTTTGTTTTGAGCAAGCGTGGCCTTACCTCACAGTTTCTTTAACAATGCAGTAAGAAATATTGCTGCATTTTTAAGCCCACGCTTGCTCGCTTTTGTCTGCTAGATAGCATGAAAACAGCCTGCCGAAAGCCAGCCAGCATGAAATGGTGCCGCGTTAGAGTTTGCTCTTACAGAATAACTCCTCGTTGAGTACCTATGGATATAAATTGCTACGGAGATATACTGATAACCGGGAGACACGGATTTTTGTTTTTATGTACAGTATGCAACAATTCTGCATAGGCACGCTATGGTTGAAATTTCTGTGAACATGGTTCGCGCCGTCCCCGCGCCCGCGCCGCAGGCCCGTATTTACATCTGTGTGTGTACACTGGCTAACTAGTCGAACGAAACAAAAGCATACCGTGGTCGCTTTTTCATACGCGCAGCGTAATTACGTATGACCTTCGTTGGTTCATACCACTGCTAAAATTCACAACTTCATAACAAGTACTGCTAGCGGATAACGTAGCGTATAGGATTAGTAAACACGCAGGCCTGGGTTCGAATCTCGAGATGAAACTTTGATTTATCTTTTCAACAATAATCTTATCTTTTTTTATTATTCGATAAATTAATAGACGAGAATAATAATGTAATATTTATTTGATTTGTATTATGATATTGTTATTGAAATATGGGGGTAAAAATAAAAAAGTTTTTAAGTGATTTCAAATTTTTTATTCGTTATAATTTGATAAATAAACTTTTAAAACAGTTTATTTTCTCATAAAGAACAATTTATTGAAGTAAGCAGGTAATCAGTGAGCTACAACCATTAGACTTAAAATATTGTAACTATCTTAGTAATAAAATAATATTGTGCTTTAATTGCGGATATAGCTTTTTTTTTTTTTGCGGATGGGAAATCATCAAATGACTCCTCCCGCTCTGGGTGGAGCGGAAGGGAGTGTCAGACTCTTACTGACTAAAACCCACCCGTGTTCCTTCCTTGGCTTTTTATGTTCTGGGCCAGCGGTAACCCTTTCGGACAATCCCGCTGACCCGGCAGGCTTCGGCCCTAAGGGGCCCCTCCCCGATGCTGACATCTCTTTGAGGCGCGCGTGGAACACGTACGCGCCGTCCGGCACGGGCCTGGTCCTGATCGGACGGTGAGCTACCCATTACTCTCCGCCCGCAGGCCCGCGCCTACGGTAGCCGGGAGTCGTCACGCGGCTCCCGACGCCGGGGGCGTCCCCTGCGGCGGCTGAGACGGGAGGCTCTCTCCCTGAACCGTCCCGCCACCTCCTTCGCCAGCATGACTGCTTCGCAGAAGGAGGTGACTGCCTCCCACTCCCTCTCGCCCCGGACCATGGCTTGCACCAGGACCGGACGCGAGAGGTCGCCGTCGCTGCCGATCGCCTCTACGAGGACACGGCGGTGCTCCGCCCAAGCGGGGCAGACCTCCACCGTGTGCTCCACCGTGTCCTCTGGGCGATCCTGGCAATGGTGACACCCGGGCGATTCCTCCCGCCTGATGATGTGCAGGAACCTCCCGAAACTTCCGTGTCCGGTGAGGACCTGCGTCAGGCGGTAGGTGAGGGCGCCGTGGCGCCTCTCTAGCCACTCCTCAAAGAGGGGTCTTATCGCCGCTATCGCGGCGTGCCCTGCGCTGGGTTGCGACAGTCGCTCTTTCCATGCCGCCATGAGATCGCGCCGGAGATCCGTCCGCTCCGCAGCGATTTGCCGCGGAAGCGGATCCTCCCCCCGGCGTAGTGCCTCCGCGCGCCACTCATACAGGCGCGCGAGGACTAAAATATACGCGGATATAGCTTAAGTATTCATTTTCAAAATTCATTTTGAAAAGATGATTGAAACTATAAACCTCAAAATAATCCTTATTACGGATATGACACAATTATATTTTAATATTACTAAAATAAATTTGTAATTTATAACTTAATACGTTGTATAACCCCCATTATTATCCATGCTATTATGTAAACGCTGGCGTATGGATCCTATAATGTTTATTAAACATATATCTTCATATTTCCTTGCAATTCAAATTCATCTGGTAGGTAACTGGTTGGTTAAAACCACTTGTTTCTTATTCACTGACTATACTCTTCCTTGTATCTTTGACCCTCCGACTCACAGTAGGTAATTTCTCTAAAACAAAAAGGAATATTGTAATGCTACTAGCAAAATTATAAAATATTAAGTTATTACTTTTTTAAACAAAATTATTTTGAAAATAGTTCAAATGTTACAAAATGATTATATTATAATTTATACATCATGCTATATTCATCATTCCAAAAGTAAATAAATAAACTCTTGGAAATACATTTTTTTTCTTCTATTTAGACCCTATGGTAAATATAAAACGTTTAATAAAATAACTACAAGGATCAGCAGTTAAACATTAATTAAATAAATGTTCGATAAAATAATTAAATCATAATACTCACAGTCAGTCCGGTTTCATCAAATATTTGTGATATAATAAGTCCACTTTTACGCAGTGTGATAATAACCGCTTTAATCTCAATATTTTAATTTGCTTGCATTTCAAAATGAACAGCACCGCTAACTCAGACCAACAAAAAAAGATAGACAGCGCGCCGCGAACATTTTTTAATGTTCGCGGCGCGCTGTCTATCTTTTTTATCTTTTTTGAAGCCATCTTTTTATCTATGTGTGTATTGAAGGATTGCCATTTGTTAATTTTTTTCCCTAAATTTGGGGATATTTGTGTGGGTAGGAACTAGTATAATATTGTACGAGTATTGTTGAGTATTATTATTATTATTTTCGATGACAGCCATTCTGGATCATTCCGACTATTTCTTATTGCTACTATCCATTTATTTTTAATTTCATTATTAATTGGAAACCTAAAATATTAAATATACATATAAAAAGAAAATGGGAATATAACTCGAAGTAAGAAATCATAATGTAAGTATAGATTAATCGAATGGGGAAATTTTAAATCGTCTTATGGCAGCCCCCGCACTTTATGTCACTGCTTTCGTTCGTTGAGGTTTTTTGTTCCAAGTAACCTAAAATTCATAGATAAATAATAAATAAACGATGTTATTTCAAGTACTTACAAGTGAAAAGTGATTCCGTGAGACTTTTTGTGTGATTTGTTGTTGTTTTTGCAACTTTTCACTACACTGGAAGGCATAATTATATTTTTTAAATTTATGTTATCTTGACGACGACTTGTGACAAACTAAGAGCAATGAGCATGGTTTTAGTGTAGGTGTGTGCGTGAGCGTGTATGTTTACTTGCAGGAGCACGGTTTTATGGCTTCATTTTTGATGTTTGCGGCGCGCTGTCTATCTTTTTTTGTTGGTCTGAGACCGCTAATAGGTTAAACACATTTCACTAACCCACAATATCAAATTTTTATCAACCAACAAAGAACCACAACATTCTAAGTATTTAGTCGCGGTGAATGGTGCATCTCTTATAATTTATTTATTTAGATTTCTGCGGGTATAACCATAAAGTTTTGCACAAGACGAACATGACACGGAACTATAATATTCAATAGCGTGATTATTCGAGTAATATGCGGGTGTGTGTGTCAAACTACTCATTATAAGAAGATCGTAAGTCAAACTAAACGTCCAAGCTATTGCTTCGTAATCTTGATTATGGACTTCTGGAGCCTACCGAACACTAATTGATAAAAGCTGCTGCCATTTACCTACGAGACTCTTTATAATGAGTATGTCCAAGGCCGAAAAACTGCAACTGGACGTAAAAATCCTGAAAAACTTGTTAGTTTCTTAAATACAACATAACACACACACATAACATGCATTTTCAAATTTGAATATTTTTAAAAGGAACTTTAAAATAGGATGCGTCACCACGTATCAGTGTTAATACGCGTTCGAGTAGGCGGTGCGTGAAGATCTGAGCTTAGAGCCCCATGAGCTCCCCCGGGCCGCACTCCAAAGCGAACCGTTCAAAATATTAGCGCCAAGAATAAAAATTGAATATTTTTATACAGTGCCGGAAACGCGAATGGCATTACACTGTATTATTTCTTAAAGGAATATAAAAGCTTTTAAGGCCGCCGGCACGTTGCTAAGGCGCTATCGGCAGTATTCCACACGCGCCACCGCAGCGCTCCGCCCGCCTAAGCCCTATCGATTTTGAACACAATAAAATCCTATGCTTCGCGAAAATTTCAGTTATGTTATGAGTTAGCGGTCCGGACTCTTTTGATCTGAACAATATAAGAAGGCAATTTCACTAGTCATTGTTGTCATTACTTACATTGTAGAAGACTTAAAAATAAAACTTAGGTTTCCAACTTTCCGTTATTACAATTACTTTGATATACGCCAAATCATTCCAGCTGACATGATACTGAGCAATTAATGTTTTGAGCCCTAATTGTACATTAATTTCGGAAGCACCCTCAAAGAGGGTTGCCGAAGGGAGCAATTTAAATTAATTGTAGTGTCAAAGTACCTACTTTAATAGACTTAACAAACAGAAGTTTAAGGTTAAATGACACGTTCAATGGTTTCCTGAATGAAAACACAAAATTGTGTCTTCATTAAGTGAGGACGAGGAAAAAGGTTAGTAGGCGGAGTGAATATTATGTTTGTACTTATATAAAGTTATGAATGAAGGCAAATATAATAATATTATGAAAGTCTGGATCAAAAGTAATTGAGGATTGAGAGTTCACCGTTAGGTATACCCCTTTCAGTTCGGTAAATCTGCCACATTGTGACACCAAAAGCTGTTCCTAAAATATGTAAGTTTTAGCCCTCGGCTTCATATGCGTGGAGGTTGGAAATTATCCCACGGAAACGTACTACCGGGATTAAAACTAGGTATTTTAGTTCCTAATCCAGGTCTCTACCTGTGCACAATAATCCGTTCAGCTGTGGAGGCATGAAAGGTAATAGACAGACAGAGCACTTTCGAATTATTATAAAATTAGTATGGTTATCATTGTTTACAGATTGTATTGATTACCTAAACGTCTAAGTACTTATCGGCTATTATACCTTCAATAAGATTTAGATTGAGTTATTTAGAGTAGATATTTAGTCTAAACATCCAAAATTACTTGCGAACTCAATAAAAGAAAATGAAAGTTTGTTTTTGTTATGGCAACGATTCACCGAACCCTTGGGATATTTTGAAATTTTAAAATGTTCGCTAGGATAAGAGGAAAAAAGATTTTAATTGAGATAAGCCGTCTTCACCCTCGATGCGGTTTGGTGTGTATTCGATGGATCGCCCGGGGCTCGCTCCACCGATGTCTTGCACTTAACCGCTAAAGTACACAGACGGGTAAAGTTTCATAAGTTCATGACTAATACTGATAAAAATACGGTATACTTGAAAAATTGTTTTTTATAGCAGCTGGAACTAATACATTCACACTCACTTTCAATTTTCGCGTTTTTATCATAACAATAGTAGGTAGGTACCTATATTAGTCACTACATTAGAGACAAGAGTTTATTAATTCTGTTACTTTACTTGATTTGTAACTTCCACAAATTCATTTACCACGGCTTTTACCACCTTTAATCGTTATAATAATTATATGTACGAATATTGTGTTTTTGATTAAATTCGATGTTTTTTTATAAAATAAGTCAGTTTTATAAGTGTCACCGGATCAGCCGAGTTTTGTATCCAACCTAAACAATAAAAAACCGAAATTACATACAAAAACGGCCCAATTTAGGAATATTTTGTACCAATTTGGGCATATTTTTTTTGTTTTAAAAATCTCTATTTTTAATTCGCCAATGTTTCAATTACTTATATATGTAAGGATGGTTACAATTTCACCGTAAATAATATGATGATAATGAACATAACGTCTCAAGCACACTCCAATCTGCGTTAGATGCGTACATTGCATTAACAAAATGCTTAGAAAGTGGAACCCACTCTTTTCTGTTTTGTTTTTAAGTGTACTCGACGCAAAACGAATACATAACCCAGACCACCTGTCAGGGCCTGTTCAAATCTGACATGACTGATCGACCGCAGACGTCTGCAGTCTAGGTCCTGCGCTACGTCGTTATCGGCGTAGCACATGTCTCAGACGCATAATAGGTCGATTGTAGCTGCTACGAGATTGTCGTAGCTGCATAACTAACCTAACATTTGTTACTAATAGCATGCAGTCCTGAAAGGCAAGCACAGGTTGAATATCATCAGACGACATCAGTGTAGTAGGTAATTGTACAATATTTCCAGTTTTTACCGACTTCAAAAAAAAGGAGGTTATCAATTCCTCACGTATGTATGTAATATTATTAGAATTGCATTATATTCACTTACGACAATCTATTAGGGCTTCCAAACAAATATACAACATTTTATGTATGTAGGTATGTGTGTTTGTCCACGCATTTCTCCGCAACTATTAATCAGATCGTGACCATTTTTTTTTATTGGCTTACATTTACTTCAACTTAGGGAACAGTACAAGTTTCTTCAAAATCGATTCAGTCATTTTGCAAGATATGGACTAATACGTGTAAGTGTGACGGCCTGTCTTATTGATACGAGATAATGGCGTAGTGTCAAAAAAAAATCTTATAACCTTGGTCAAATTCTAGTGGAATATTTACAACAAAACTATTACCTACTTATTACAAAAAACAGATATTCCAGTTTTTACTTAAAACTAAAAATTACGAAATAAAAAAGTAATTTGAAGTCGATTTTTTTTTTGAGAGGCCCGTGGCTAAATAATAACAGCCGCACAGGCCGATCGATCAGGTTAAGCTACGCTTGCCACGGTTGGTCTGTGGATGGGTGACCATCTTTACATACCGTGACCCCTCCGTGCCTCGGAAAGCACGTTAAGCCGTTGGTCCCGGCTGTCATTCGTGGATCTTTGACAGGCGTTACGGGTAGTTAGAAGCTCGAGAGTCTGACAACCAGTCTTACCAAGGGGTATTGTATTACCCAGTAACTGGGTTGTGGAGGTCAGATAGGCAGTCGCTTCATGTAAAATACTGGTATTCAGCTGCATCTGGTAAGACTGGAAGCCGACCCCAACATAGTTGGGAAAAGGCTAGGCAGATGATGATGATGATTTTTTTTTTTAAATTAGGTACTTTTTTAGTGTTTTGGTTTCTGAGTGATTGTTTCCCAGAAGCCATAAACTTAATAAGGCCTTGGCATGGTGGCAACCAGAAAGAAACTACATTTTGTGTTCTTTCTGCTCTAATAGGTACCTCTTTGTACTATGAGTCTGCTACTCAGATAAGAATGTGCTTTGGTGCTTCTATTCAATATTTGTGTGTGAATAGCAGGCAAATTATTTATTTACTTTACCGTGTATGTACACACATTTATATAAACAGACAAGAAAAAAATAACAGTAAAATAGGTACAAAGGTGATGCTTATTTTTAAAGAAATCTCTTCCAGCATACCTGCGTAGGAAAGTAGATAGTATTTTTATTTGTGGAATAAAATTGACGTCTGACAGTTTTTGTATGAAAGAACTGTCAAAAATTCAAAATTATTCCTCCGATAAAATTACCTGGCGTTGGAAAAATCAACCCTTAATAAAACAAAACATATAATATGAGATTATACTTACATACATACAAATAAACTTCTAAAATAAATATCACTAGAATATTAATAATTATAACGTAATCATGGCAAAATAATCAATACAGGTACACAACTATGGTGAAGTGGAAAGATAGTGACTTGTTTCTTTACGCTTCTTTTAAAAACTGCAACAGTTTGGCAGTCCCTAATGTCAGGCGGAAGTGAATTCCACACCCGCACCGCGTGCACTGTGAAGAAGTAGGAGTAGAAGTCGGTGGAGTGGGGAAGGGGACTTAAAGTTTTTTAGATGCGACAGGCAAGTCGCATCTGAGGGACTCGCCATAGGAAAAACGCTCCTGCAGAGATAGAATGGCGCTTTAGGATTGTGAAGGAGGTTGAATAGCAGACACAGTATCCGACAGTTCCTGCGAAGTCGAATGGGGAGCCACATAAGTATCTTGCAAAAGTTGGAAACGTGATCATATGCTTTTTAAGGTTAAAAATAAAACGAATACAGATATTTTGCAAACGCTCAAGTTTATTTAAAAGCTCCTCGATGGCATCCAAATAATAGGCATAGGCATAATCTATAGTAGTCTGAAGGTTTGACCAAGAGAGATTTTGGTGTCCAAGGGCAAAAAACCCTGGAGACAGGCATGGAACATGTAGCACTTTGCGGCTAAACTCTGCTATGTTGCAATAACTTAGACAATATTTTGATTGGCACGTTAACTTACGACTATGATTTATCCAATTTTATAAAACAAAAGTAGGACAACATAAAGCAAGCTGGCTGAATGTAAACCAAAGAAAGGATTATTTATAGCTTTCGTCGGGTCGCATTAGCAGTCCAAAGTATTATTTAGTCCTTTTTCTCAGATTACTGCAAAAAATACATTTGAACTTAACATTTTCAGTCAGGTTTGACATAAAATACCCGATAGTAAGTATGGAATGGAACCCAGCGTCTGAGAATTATTAAGCTACTCAAAATACTAGCACTACTTTAGGATTTTATAGCGTTATAACAGAAATCTTAAAAAAATATTCCTTGCTATATTGATTGGTAAAACCAATACTCTAACCGCACCTGACATAACAATAAAAATTCCCAACATTTTGCATTGAGAACATAACAAGGGGGATGTTATGCACTGATCAAAAAATAATTGCATCAATATGTATTTTTAAGAATACTTACATAAGTTTCGGTCTGTAAATATGATAGTTACAGACAAGGAAATTTATTGCTATAATGGTTATACATATTTTAGTTTGCACCAGATAACTTTTATTCTTTTATAATTTATTATATTGAAATAACTGTCAAAATTTCAAAATTATTACTCGAAGAAAGTTGAAGTGACGTAAATTCGCCGTGTTATTGCCATTTCTCACAATTGTCAAAGAATGACAGTTGTGATTTGAATATACGGACAATGACAGTTGGTAGTCAAATGGTTATTGATGAAATTCTCTGACTTTACTTATCAAGCAATAAGCTTAAATGTTGACAGCCCACTGGGAATTCGCAAAATAAAAATCTTGGGATTTAGTAGTAGACTTAAAACTACTGTAGAACGAATCTAAGAATATGTAAATAAACATATTAAAAACTACAGCCCTGCAAGTGTTGTCTCCCTCAGTTCTCACAGGTCATCAGTCAGGTCTCTCTGAGTAAAGTATCATAAAAACTGGCCAAGTGCGAGTCGGATTCGCACACGAAGGGTTTCGTACTACAAGGCAAAAACGCCGAAAAAAACATGTTTGTTGTATGGGAGCCTGTTACACATTCGCATCGCATAGCACCTAAACGGCTGACAAGCATTCACCTAGTTACCACAAAACGCATCAGCCGCGAGAACGAGGCGCCGACGCAGCACATTGCGATGCAGCCAGAGACCGGACATCGCGACCTCCTAAAAAATCGTCACTTTTGACACAGCATCGGTCAACCGTCGACTATTTTAGCTATTAATTAATATTGTAATCTTCATAAAATAAATTAAGTTAAATCAATTTTGTATTTTTTCCAATCCTCCGGCTACAGCCTTCGTAATTGGCGCAGTCGGTAGGATACTCGCGGGCCGGTTCGCGAGAGTAAAATTGATAGGATCGCGAGTCACCCGGGTGACCGTCGGGCACCATACGAGTATCCTGAACCTACAAGAGCTGCAGTCCAGAGGAGTATCCAGACGTTCGATACGGCAGAGGTACAAAATCATTGCATGTAAGTACTTTAGAATCGTTCTAGAGTCGCTTCCTTTTTTTATCTTTAATTGTTATCCTTTATCTTTCCAAGATTTTCCATCCACGGCAATCTCGTTCACCTAGGTTAGGTAGTAATCGTAGAATTAGTACTTTAGACGCTCATAGAAATTCTGAGACAGAACAGGAGGATAGTAGTAGTTCATTCACATCGAATATGGCTGACTCAGTGGATCAAATTCACAAGGCCCTACGATTGGTTCCGGAGTTCGACGGAAACTCGAACGTATTCTTAACTCGATTCTTAAAACTATGTGATCAATTAGTAGAAACGTTTATAAGAGATGGACCGGAATTTCAATTAGCTAAGTTGGCATTATTAAACGGAATTCTAAATAAGTTAGTGGGACCCGCATCGCGCACGATTAATTCAAATGGTATCCCGGCAACTTGGGAGGGAATTAGGAGTGCTTTGATTAATAATTTCGCCGATCAATGCGATGAAACATCCTTGTACAATGACTTAGCGCTTTTAACGCAAGGTTCGGCAACCCCGCAAGAATTTTATGAACAATGTCAAAATCTCTTTAATACTATTATGACCTATATCAGCCTACATGAAACGATAGCGAGTACCATTGAATCGAAACGCACCTTGTACAAGAAACTCATGTTACAGTCCTATTTACGTGGTCTACGTGACCCGTTAGGTTCTCGCATTCGCTGCATGCGGCCTGATACAATTGAAAGAGCTTTAGAGTTTGTGCATGAAGAGATGAATACGTTGTATTTGTAGCAGCGCAATGATCATGCCCCTGTCAGGAAGTCGCAGCCTCAGCATCAGGTCAGTCCTAAATTTTCTTATGGCCTTATGCCACCAAGTCACGCGGCATCACCCACACCGCTCTATTTTAATTTGCCACCTCCTAGGCCTTTTAACATGCCAGGACCCTCGCGACCGTTTATGACTCAAGGACAACAATCTGTTCCGATCTGGAATAGTCAACCCCCCTCAATATCGCGGTCCCACATGTACGCAGCAAATTTTTAGTTCCTCTCCGCCTAATTATAGACCCCAGGGACAAGTTTTTAGAATGCCTGGTCCTAGGCCAACTACTAGTCCTCGCAACCTATGAGTGGCGTAAGTCACTATGTGGCTAAACCATTCGCTCCACGCGCAACCCATGACTGGTCTAAATCTGGGAATCCGCCACCCGCAAATTATTTTCGAAAACGGGAATTTAATTACAATGATTTTAGCGACCAGTTGCAGCATGACTATTATAACGATTATTTTGCTAATGGTGATTACTACTCCCAAGGATATTTTGAGTATCCCGAGTACGCGTACCCAAGTGCATATGCGTATGAACAACCACAGTGTACAGATTCCTATGTTATACTCGTAGTAGAGGAAGTAAAAGATCCGACTTCGCCTGCTGAAAAGGAGGATTTTCAGAAGGTCCCCAAATCAGACAAGTCAAAATAGAGATTAATTTGCAAACGCAAAGGCAACTACCATTTATACAAATTTCGAACCCTCCGCTTAAATTATTAATTGATACAGGTTCAAATATGTCTTTCATTAGTCCCGCAGTTGTTCAAAAGTTCTTATCCCTTTGAGGTAACGAATATTCACGCTACCACCAGAAGTGATTATTCCATCATTTTACCGTGTTTTCAGGAATTTAATGAGCCAGGTGATATAACTCTTTTCGTTTATGCGTTTTATAAATTTTTTAATGGTTTAATTGGCTATGATTTATTAGAAAAACTAGAATCTAACATTGACCTGAAAAACAGGTTGTTAGTCACTCGTAACTCTAGTAATGCATTATTTTCAGAATTTGTCCGTCTTCATAAGATACAAAATCATAAGATACTTGCACATACCCCTAACGATAATGGTATAGTAGAGCGCTTTTATTCTACTATCCTCGAACATCTCAGAATCCTGAAGTTAGAAAAGTGTAATGAACCTGCCATAAATCTCATGCCCTATGCAGTTTTAGGTTATAACAGCTCGATACACAGCTTCACTAAATGTAGGCCTATAGACTTAATCACAGGACACTTTGATTCTCGCGATTCCTTGGATTTAAATTTATCTGGGCACCTATTGCAAAATTACTTACAGGACCATAAGAAACGACTAACCCAAGTCTACGAATATTAAATGAAACCTCTCTTCACCATAGGACTGTATTAACTGAAAACAGGAACAAAGATCGTGAACCTGAAACGGAATATAATCCTGACCAACAAGTATTTGTTCGCAATCCCTTGGCTAGCAGACAAAAGTTAGCTCCACGTTTTACTAAAGACATAGTCCTAGCCGATCTTCCCATACATATTTACACTAGAAAGAAACGAGGTCCTGTTGCAAAATCCCGTCTAAAGAGGAGCCCTAAAGATTCCGTATTGTTACAGGATACTACTGTTGCTGCTACTCCAAATGACGCAAGGACAAGAAGTAACGATTGATTCCTTAAGAAATGGCCCTGGAATACTTCCGTTTAATTTAGGAACGACGCGTATTGTCTCCCACTATCATTCATTTCTTAATTATGTTGTTCTCGAAAGTATACAATCTCAGATAGATACAGTTAGTGCCAAATTGACTGATTGCAGATATAAATTAAATAATAAGATATCCCTATTATTTGAACCACACATGCATTACCTTACATCCAAATTAGCTAAAATATCTACACAGCTAGATTCATTTGAACATAGTCGCCATAAAAGAGGACTTATCGATGGTCTTGGTTCCGTTATCAAGAGCATATCCGGTAATCTTGACCAAACTGATGCAATTAAATACAATAATGCTATAAAAATCATCCAAGAAAATGAGTATAACTTACAGTCTCAACTTAATCAGCATGTTAGTCTATCTAAAACTTGGGTTTCACAAAATGCTAACTTATTAACTAATATAACTAACAACCAAGAGAGAATAGGTAATGTTCTAAATCGGATAATTAATAGTACGACAAAGCTCGATTTCATCCACTACGCCCACATGGCTCAATACTTAACTATCCTAAGTGATAACATAGATGATCTACTAGGAGAACTCCATAAACTAGAGTACACTCTAGCCTTCATACGTGCATCAAGTCCCTCCTAATTTCAGCTATACTAACTTCCATATGCGGTGTGGCATATGGAAGTTAGTATAGCTGAAATTAGGAGTAGTATGCTAGATAAATTAAGGATTTTATACCCAAACGATGAAATCCTTGAATTAGAATTAAGAGACTACTACGACATAATTAAGCTAGGATACTTCTATATAGAAAATCAGATAGTTATAGTATTTAAGGTTCCGATTGCCTTCCCTCCAATTTATAGCCTTTATAAACTGTCCATTGTCCCTAACAAGAATAATAAAATCCTTGTACCTACCTCACCTTTCATTGCGATTTCCGGACATGATTCTATGTACATGGAGGCTGAATGCCCGAAGGTAAATTCTCTGTACCTCTGCGAAGCAAAATCAAAGTACAAAACCCAAGACGATCAGGATTGTATCCAGCATCTGATCTCCAAGCAAGAACTTCTGCCATCTTGTAAGCTGTCTTCAGTCGCTTTAAAGAATGAAGCTGTAGAACAACTCGACGAGAAACATTACACCATCAGTTTCCCATACCCAACCAAAGTGAAGATATCATGCAGACAAGAAACATATAAAACCCTTGAAGGAAGTTATTTGGCTGTAATCCCGTACAATTGTCACATCAAAGCGCCCGAATTCACCATAGTGAATTCTAACAACCACATCAAGGGATTCGCTCTAGAAATTATGCAATTGCCTACATACGTTGAAGACTTAGAAACGTCAAGCGAAGCACCAATCATACTAAATTCCGCT
Organism: Mesoligia furuncula; assembly: GCA_916614155.1. NCBI lineage: Eukaryota > Metazoa > Arthropoda > Insecta > Lepidoptera > Noctuidae > Mesoligia > Mesoligia furuncula. Next base: position 12,938,573 of record OU744799.1, on the reverse strand, counting down.
GACCTAGAAAACTTGTACTCAATAAACACGAAAATCATGCTACAGGCTCCAGCTAAACTTAATGAAGCAAGTGATATAGCTCTCTACCATACCACGATTCCAATCTATATAATACTATCCGGTGCAAGCGTACTCATCATCGCACTGATGTACCAACGATACCGAGCGAAACGTCTTCATAAAATTCAACCAAAGGAAACGGATGATGCTACAACCTCAGGAAATTATGCTGAAATTCAAGAACAAAATAGAAACAGTCCTAGCAAGATAAGAATTGATCATAGCAACATTTCATCATCTCTCTCACACAAGATTTCGAAATAGTTAAGCAACTATTTAAGAATATAAATAAGAAGAAGATAAGCATCGAAGATAAGCATCTTCGGGGGGAGGTGTTACACATTCGCATCGGATAGCACCTAAACCGCTGACAAGCATTCACCTAGTTAGCACAAAATGCATCAGCCGCGAGAACGAGGCGCCGACGCAGCACATTGCGATGCAGCCAGAGACCGGACATCGCGACCTCCTAACAAATCGTCACTTTTGACACAGCATCGGTCAACCGTCGACTATTTTAGCTATTAATTAATATTGTAATCTTTCAGCCTTCGTAATTAGCCCCCTTAAATATTTATTTTATTTTAATTTTATTATTAAAGTTAAAATACAACTGAGTATTTTGTGAATATTTCAAGTGCCTACCTGTTGCCATTTTTGATATCGAGCAAAAAAGAGCAAATAAATCGCGTTTGTTGTATGGGAGCCCCCCTTAAATATTTATTTTATTTTGTTTTTAGTATTTGTTGTTATAGCGGCAACAGAAATACATAATTTGTGAAAATTTCAACTGTCTAGCTATCGCGGTTCTTGAGATACAGCCTGGTGACAGACAGACAGATAGCGCCTAAAAATGAAGGTGTGGTGGATGTGATTATAGACATTTAGTAAAAAAATCAGGCCGCAAAGTTTAATAAGATAAAAATAATATAACGAATAAACTGTGGTCTCTCGGTCCACACAACAAAGATAAATATTTTTGTGAATGTTACCGAATTAAATAAATAAAATCACTATTTTTCTACATCAAGTTTTAGTAAAAGTGTTAAAACGTTTTGTATAAAGAAATGGATCAAAATATCGAAATTTGAAGAAAGTGAATATTAAAACTGGTCTCTCACCTCCATAGATATCCGATAGGATTTGGATTGGATGGATTGGGATTTTAGCATAGACAAAAAAGAATAACTGAAAAATCCGTCACCAATGGGATTTGATACGATTAACTTAACAGTTAACTGTCCATTATGATTCCGAATGTTATCCTTTTATGATTTTGCCAAAGTGACCTTTTTAGGCCCCCATATATGTAATATGTGCGTGTGCTAGCAGCTTGACTTGAATTTTAGAGGAAAATTCTGAAAATCAATATCACATTTTTGCCTTAGTCATAGCCTTAGCTGTTTTTTTTTCCTTGCCCCAAAAGGAAAAAACCGTATACGATCACTTTGTTGTCCTTCTATCAAGACCCTTTTTTTAGGATTGGCTAGAGCTATCAATTTAGTTGAAATTAATATGTAATACTAATGCCACGGTCTGACATGTGACTAAAAGAGTGATGAATAAAGGAAAGGAAAAGGAAGAAAGAAAGCAAATACATTTATTTGGCACATACTATAACATAATATAATATACTACAAGTGAAAAAGAAAACAAATAAAAAGTGTATGTTGTGAGAAATTAGCAGGAAAGTGTACCTCGCGGCTGCCCCAAATAGGCACAGTTCAGCAAAAATGCCAGACAACTAGTGCCTGACGCTACTTTTCAACTGAACCTGAATGTAATTTTGATGGATTAAGAGGGACATGAAGGCCAAAGAAAAGATGGATGGATTGTGTGAGGAATGAAATGAAAGAAAAAACCGGGCAAGAGCGAGTCGGACTCACGCACCGAGGGTCCCGTACCATCATGTGTTTTAAAATTTTCATCGGCGAGGCTTAGATTTGTTAGAGAATTTTGACACTACGCACTGCGGTGTAGAATATTGCAGTTTTACGTCAGCGCCGTCTCTTGACCGATAGTGGAACTAGTGTAACTTTTCTTGATGATTTTTGAAAAAGTGTGCTTTTCAGAGAGATCGTTTTATTTTTCCTTTTATCTTTACATAAACTTCTATCACATAGAATTATTTCAGAATTTTCTCTTTGCAAACTTCGGAGATAAGGGGGGGTAACGGTTTTTTTTACATTTTTCATCAAAAGTCGAAAACAGTGCCACCTAAAAAAAAATGTTTGAGAATGTGCAACATATGCTCTTTCATATGATACACCACATGCCCTAGTAGCCCCACTTCGAATTTTTCAGACCCCCTTTTAGTCATTGTTGCAAAAAAAAACCATTTATGTATTTCTTTCTTACGAGTATTTGCAAAATAGTTGGGCAAACGTCATCTAAAACTATTCCAATTTTCAAGTAGATAGCATTAGAAGTTCTTGAGATATCCAGCTGTGACAGACAGACAGATAGTCAGACAGACAGTCAGTCAGACAGACAGACTGAGTCTCACCATAAGGCTTCCATTTTACCATTTTAGTACGGAACCCTAATGAGAGTGAATAATAGCGTGGTAAGCGTGGTAGGGGCGAATGGAAGAAGAAAACGTGTTGCGCCGAACCTAAGTAACATGGGACAAGACAGGAAGATGATGATGACTAAAGCTGACTAAGTATGGTTCTAGGGCCCTTGGACTGTTAAAAAAAAAACAAGTTAAATTTTATTGATCAGGGGCCTCTAAAAAGGCCACTTTGACAGAATCATAAAAGGATAACTCTATGAATCATAATAGGTATGGCGAAAACAGTCTGTGTTTTTCTTTGTTTCGCTGCACTACGTAGGTACTAGGTATAAATCAAAGAGGTTGGGAGTTGTCCTGCTTTTAGCATAATCAGCCTATAGGTAATGTTCCCACTGCTGGGACACAGGCCTCCTCTCTGTGAGAGGGAGTGGGCCGTGATCCACCACGCGGGCCCATTGCATGTTGGTAGATGTCACATGTGTCCGAATTTACGGTTTCCTCACGATATTTTCCTTCACCATTTTGAAAGCAGCGGTGATGAAATTATTTAAACAAAGTACAGCGCCTGTCAGGATTCGAACCTACGACCTACAACTCGTAATAGTTGCGGCCGTTTCCACTGGGCCATGCACCATTGATCATCTTATTCCAATTTATTTGGTGCCGGCGCAACATGATAACAGTTTATAACCAAACTCATCATCTGCCTAGCCTTTTTTCCCAACCATGTTGGGGTCGGCTTCCAGTCTAACCGGATGCAGCTGAATACCGGTATTTTACATGGAGCGACTGCCTATCTGACCCCCACAACCCACTTACTGGGTAATACAATACCCCTTTGTAAGACAGGTTATCAGACTTTCGGGCTTCTGATTACCCGTAACGACTGTCACAGATCCACGAATGAAAGCCGGGGGTCAGGACCACAGATATAGATATACCTAGATAACGCAAGAGTAACTACTTCGCGTGCCAAAAATTGCACCAACTTATGATTACAAATCGTAAGCCGCCCCTTTCGCGCTCAGTCCTTTGTACTGCTGGCTGGGTAAGTGTGAGCGAGAGCGCGAGCTTGTGACGTCATAGTAGGTAGTCAAAAAATGGTACGCTTGGTTTTCATACAGTTCGTGATACTTGCGTTATCTAGGTATATCTATATCTGTGGTCAGGACCAACGGCTAAACTTGCTTTCCGAGGCACGGAGGGGTCTTGGTATGTGTAAAAGCGAAAGTAACTCTGTCTGTTACCTTTTCACGCCTTAACGGCTGAACGGATTTGGATGAGGCACCGGATATTTTTTTTAATCATTGTTCCTCTCAACCAAAGCACCTGCCATCCAATCTCTTCACCACCCTTGGTTGACTGGTAGTGAATGCCTAAGGCATTAAGTCCGCCTTTGTACCTTTTTGTGCAAAAGTTTAAATAAATAAATAAATAGACCATGACTTGGGATAAAAAGTATCCTATTTCCTAAGCATAGAATACTTTTTATCCCGGTAATGCATTCTCATGGGATAATTTCCGACCTCCCAAACGGGCGAAGTCGCGGGTAAAAGCAAGTTTACATGAAAATATTATATAATGTACTTACATTTGCGGTTGGAGCACCAATGGTTGGAGCACTAATCTTTTCGTAAAAAAAATGTTCAAATTTCAAATTTCAAATTTATAATTTGTAATTTGTATTTGTTTATTTGTATAATTTGTATTAATAATCATATTGTACAAGAACAGATTGGATTGTTTATATTACCTACAAATATACTACTATTTTTAGTTCAGGGCTGACTTTTCTAAAAAAGCAATCGTTGGTAAGAAAATGTAAAAAAAAATATAATAAATTGTATTTCGTAGGTTAGTAAATAGGTAGATACTTAAGTAATTTTTTTTTGTTCAAATAAACAACTTAATTACTTGTTGATTAGTAATAAGAGCCGCACGGGTCTGTCGAAGGTTAAGCTACGCTTGCTACGGTCGTTTCGTGGATGGGTGAATATCCATTGCATATCGAGATCCCTCGAGATCCCTGCGTGCTTTAGGAAGCACGCTAAGCCGTTGGTCCCGGCTGTCATTCATAGATATTTGACGATTTTGATCTTTGTAAGGCGGGTCCGAAGCCCAAAGCTCTAACAACCAGTCTTACCTAGGGGTATCGTGTTACGCAGTAACTGAATTGTGGAGGTCAGTTGAGCAGCGATCCATGTAAAATACATACATACTGGTATTCAGCTGCATTCGGTTAGAATGGAAGCCGACCCCGACGTAATTGGAAAAATTTGAAAATTTGGAAAAATTGTTTCAGTTCTAGCTGCATATTTGATACAAAATACTTAACTGTAGCAAAAAATACACCGTAGAAGTTTCGTAGCAACTCGTAGCAAGCGTAGCGCGTAGCACAAATGTTTGTATTCATTTTTTATGTTATTCTTTTTATTATTTCACCATTAGATACTAATTATTTTAGTATGTTACATAGCATTTCGACCGTGATTTCGATACTCTATAATAATGTAAGTTATTTGGATAAAAAGATAGTAAATAAATTGGAAAACAAAGTTGAGTCATAGAAAGTTTAGAATATTAGAATAGGTAGGCTATTAGTAGTTATAGATCAATCGTCCCACCGGTTGTCATCAGTCGATGACTGAGTCACTCCATCTATAGCTCATGTTCAGTAGTTCAAAATATTAAAAGTTAGAAACCGTGTCCTAGCGAGCTTGGTCTTTTATATAGGTAGGACACGACAGACTTTTTACTAGTATATAAGGATTGTTATCGGGCCAAAACTATTGCAAAATCTCCTTAATTCTTAGCAAAAATATAAATGTCAAGGGTGTTTACCTAAGCTGTTGGCAAACGTACCAAAGAGGTCATGTGCTCTATGGAACGGCGAGTGCGCCAGGTGCTGCAGCTGCAGCGGCGGCAGCGGCGGGTGCGGGCGCGGCGCCAGGATGCTGTCGATAGTGAAGAGAGGCGCGGGCGGGCGCTCGGGCAGCGTGCCGCCCAGCAGCAGCGCCGTGCTCAGCAGCGCCGGAGCTTCACGCGCCCAGCCGCCGCCCGCGCCGCCCATGCCGCCCTCGCCGCCGCACGCGCCCTGCGTCGCCACGGCGCCGACCACCGCCACGACCCTCACCGACCCCCACGCGACACACGACACCACATTATACCAAACTTAGAAAAGTTTTTACAAACATTTCTAACACTAGCTTTTACTTTTTCTTCACTTTGTCCAATTAAAATACTTTAATTTTTTGTAATCACAATCAGCGATCGAATTAACTATTAGCTTCGAAACCGGAAAAGCGTCGATTTTTGGTGTGATGATGGGATAATGCTCGGGTGATGCGATTGCGAGCAAATCGTTTTAGTGAGTAAGAGCAGGCGCTGCGCGAGTGCCGGGCGCGGCGTGTGTGGGGTGAGCAGACCGGGGCGGGCGGGGGCCGGGCGGGGGCGTGGCGCCTCTGGCCCCGCCCCGAGCACAGCTTAATGGATGTGACAATACGACGCCGCCGCGCGCCGCTCCCGAACAGTTGATATAATAGTAATCTGTGTATCCCTCTCCGTAAGTTGTAATCTGTTATAATGAAACGCGTAGGTATGTTGTGCAGATAGCGCGCCGCGTCGCGCTCGCTGAGTCGGCTAGCGTCCACGTTCAAGTAATACGTGGTGATACCACATTTTATCATTATCAATGATCAGAACGGCTGGCACTGTTACTAAGTAAATTTATATTATTTACTAAGTAGGTCTATAGGTTAGGCCAGCAGTTAATACCTCTACTTTTAGCCATGTGGCCAGACTTATAGTCAAAACTCTCTATTGTCGTCGCTTTTACATATTTACAAAAAGTTTCATGATTCTTCAACTTGTAGGTACAGCATGTAGCTATATGAAAGGTTTGGTGTGGTACAGATCATCAAACTGAACAAATTTCTCCATGGGATTTACCAACGTAGTAGCGACCAATGATTTCAAGAATTGTTGTAGTCAGGCAGGAATCCTATACCCTACTATACCACAGGTGACTCGGTTGATTCACTTACCAAGAATAGGTACTTACTTACCATATGATCGCTTGTCTGAAGAGACCTAAAAAATTAAGAACCCTGCTAGATATATGTAGGAATGTAGGACCTCTGACTAAATAAATCATAAGTACTGATAGTTTACATGATGATGCAGCACTGCTTCGTACCTAACTGCGACCTCCCCAGGGACGAATAACCTTTACTTTGTTCGCACCTTTAAATTAATAAGTATGTATTTTAAACGTGTAGCTACTCGTAAGTTATACAGGTATATTAGATAATACCTACCTTCTCCACTTCCGAGGAATACCGGGTACATGATTACGACTCAGCCTTTTTGTGACAATTGTGGAGACGTGAGGGATTACAACTTGTACCTAACAGCGAACAAATTGAATAAGTTGTTTTGTCAAAAGTTGCGCCCGCGGCGTTCACGACGTGTTCGCCTTTTTGCAGCTTATGAGGATCGTATAACAATACCTAATACTCACACAGTAACACACATCTTGTATTATAAGAATAAAGGGTAAAAAAAGGTTCTTGTCAATCTCTGGAGGTAAAAGAAATCAAATAGGTGTTATTAGATATAAAGCTGCCGTGAAAAGAACATTGAGTTAAAATAAATAAATATGCGCGATTCAGACTTACAAATAAACAAAAAAAACTTTAGTTAAGTAACAGTCTGTGAATATAAGTAAAGCACATGAGTTCTATTAGGTATTCCTCAATTAACGAATACTCCACTTACAGTCTCGAGCATATGGTCTTCTAAAATATCTCTAGCGAGCCTTTTAAATTTCTTTGTACCTCTTCTCTTAATTTGGTGGAGTCGTTTCAGTCAGTTTGGAACTATTGTAGTCAGAAGTGTAGGTAATCTCGTGATGAAAGGTTTGCCATTAGTGATGTATGCGAGGATGCCCTTGTGCATTAATAATGTCCGCGGCTGAGTGACGTTGCGTAGACGAGTGTCCGTTCGGGGCGGGGAGGCGGCCGCGGCCACTCGCCAAATATTGACAAAGGTGGGAGCGAAACCCGAGCGGGGCTCTGTTTGTCTGTAATTGATGTAATTAGTCGTGTCGCCCAGCTGCCAACGATAAAACCTCCGATCCAATGTTTGAACAGTTAATATGATACTTTTACGAACCGGAAACATCTTTACGGTGTTCTATTCCGACAAATATTGGTCACTCGACGATGTGTGACAGTAAGTCAAGATTACCTGTAAAATCAAGGGATTTTTTTCTGCCAGATGAACGCAAACAATTTAAAATTCGTTTTCGAAACGACAGAAGTAAACAAAAGCTTAAATATTGCCTCAGTTGTTAAAACAATAATCGAAAATACTTATTCTCTACTTGGGTAAAATATGAGGACTGGTTGAGCAAGTTGCGTGAACTAGGTTCCGCGTCAACTATCATGAATATACCACACCACCTACAATGTGGGAACACTTATTGACACATCATAAATACTCGTACGAATCATAATCATCCGGTAATGTAAGTTGAATAAAATATCGATTCGGCATTAATATTCACAAAATGAACTAGCATTGAACGTGGGACAACATAATACATGTAAATAATACCCACATTTCGGCGGACTGTGTAGATGTCACCGGCTTGTTTCGCTGTGACAGTAAGCAGCTGCCAACCCCTCTGATACGAGCCAATGGAAAATTAACTCTATATAATACGGCGATTATCCGCGTATGAGTTAATACAGGATACACACAAAGGGCATAAGCATTAAAATAGCTAACAATAGCCCGGATTATCCTGGGCTAACCTCCTGATTGCTAACAATGTGTTGTTCAAACCACGTTCGCCATGCTGTAAATATTATATGGGTATCGATGTACACATGCATTTGTAAACTACACTACTTACAATGCAATGTGCGCTTTTAAATACACGCACATAATTCCGTGATGAATGTTAGGAAAAATATAAGATGCAGATGTGTATTATGTTAGTTCTTTCTTCGATTGCATTATTATATTGAGAAAGTGTGATTATTTCCTCAACTAAAGGGGGGGGACTAACTTAACATATACATCACGCCTGATTTACCCGGTTATAAGGCAAAAGTGTAACCATATAGTACTTACACCTACATCTCACCAGTTACGTTTAAGTCCCATTTAAAAGGGGCACTTATTATAATAGTTAGTTGAGACTTGTCTTTGCTGCCATGGCTTATTTTAATTTAATATTTGAATTCGTTTTTTTTTTCATTACGGACGGTTTTAGCGTTCTGCATCGTTCTCACATGCATAATTTTTAACATGAATGATGATCAATACTTTGTAACCATATTATTTTGATTTAAAAGTGTGTCCGTGGAATTTCTTGCCCGTTTTTCTCCATATTATTATGTACTTACTACGCCTTGGAATGGGCAACTAGTTTCATCTTTCTGACTGACCGACCCCTGGACAATTTTAAAAGTGCCTGTAATTGGTTTATTTGAAATAAATGCTTTGAGTTTGAGTTTAAGAGTTTGATTAAACAATAACGAATGCTTTTAGTAGCACTTTTCCTAACGAAAACCTTCTTGAAATCGACTAATTCTTTAAATCATTCGATGGCATAGTACTTGGTCTACTCAAAGAACAAAAGAAAATATTAAGCGATGGGTTTACATTCATTAATGTTGTTTAACTTTGGGTCCGTTCTTAATAATTTAACATATAGCACATTCGAAAGTTAGCTAATGAAGATAATTATACCTAATTTGTACATAAGTATAAGCACAACTCGTATCCACACTGACTCCTAACTACTTCTACGAACCCTCTAGACAGTATCCTACTCACCTATATCTAAATATTATTTTAATCCTAAGAATATAATGTTACAGTAATAACAGTGTTAGCAAAGCACGCGCTAACAAGATTGAGTGATGTAGGGCTAGGCTTCTTAGCGCCTAATGCCCTTAAGTACGGCGCCCTGGATGCACTAAGAGCATTAGAGCCGTGTGACTTACTGGAAATAGGACTCTGGCTTGAGTATACGATTTCTTTGTAGAGATTTACGAGTAATAAGTGCATACCACCTTCTTATGGAAAATAAGAATCTAATACAAGTAAACAACAAACATGAAACCCTTTTTTCAACAATTTATAATATGTTAAACGACTTTGGTTTTTTTTACCGACGCGTTTTCAAACTTTTAAAACCAATCTTCTTACGTAACATTTACACACACATAACAAAGAAGGCGGATGTCTGAAAGTAAGAACACACTATAGAAATACCATACAGTTTTCTATTTGACATCGAGAAACAAATAGATGTCTTTTCTATGAAGAAAACATTTTGTGCTACACACTCACACAGTCATACATGTCTATCGGCTACGAACATGTGCTACGGCTACGAAACTGCTACAGTGATTTCGCATCTACAAGCTACGGTCTACGTGTTGTCACATGTACTAAGATTTCTAAAACATAGAAATTCAATTCATTTTCTTCAAATTAACATATTACTAGCAAGGTTCTACCAAACCATACATAACGCTATGTTATGAAGTTTTGAAATAGAGAAACCCTGCCGGCGCTAAAGTGCTGAAGGTAAATTAAAAGGCGGAGGGATGGGATAGGCCGGGTTAATTCTAACCATAAGGGCTACTAACCTAAAGTGTATTACTATACACTTTGTATACAGTCTGTACCTATAATATGCTTGCCGGTGTCGGTTCGTAACCGAAGCCAAACCGTGCCGTAGAGACCCAGATAGTAGTCAAAATTCAATTTTTTTTTTACTTTTTTAACTTGTGACAAATGGTGAATATAGTTATATTTTGCAAACGACTGTCAACCTTCTTTAGTAATCAATTGAAATACAATAACGACAATTTAATTATTTATTGAAATTAATGTTATTATTGACTGCAAATGACATTTTGTCATGTGGATTGCTATGCACATCACAGATTCGAATTCAAATTATAGGTACTTTACAATAGTCTAATTATTTAAATTCCTTACTACATAGTCATTTGACATATACAAAACATTACAATGTATTTAATGTATTTATTTTATTTAATACACACATCAAACAAGAACACTATCTTTCCACTTTATCATAGTTGTGTATGTATTTATTATTTTGATTGCATTATATTTATTAAAATTCTAGTGACATTTATTTTGGAAGTATGTACCTATGTTTATTTGTATGTATGTAAGTAAGTATATTCTCATAATACTTGTTTAGTTTTATTAAGTGAACTGTTTTTAGATTTTATGTATTATTATTTTTTTGTCTTCTTTACTCTTTCGCACGCTGTCTACATCTCTCTGTTCATTGTCCAATCGCAGGTATGCTGGAAGAGATTTCTTATGAAATAATCATCATATGGCAGCCGGGGGACCTCTTAGAATAGAAGGTGTTCCACAGAACGGTCCCCGACTTCCATATGAATTTATCTGTTTTAGTCTGGTTACATAAATTCTTTTAGTCGGTGGTTTTTAAATATTTTTTTTTCCTTTTCCAATAACATTTAATTTTATTATTATTTTATGTCGGGGGTTTTTTAAATTTTTAATTTAATTATTTATTTCATTCTTTTTGTAGGGACTCCTTAATTTTTGTATTTCATTTCTTTTATTTTTTTGCGTTTTGAGATTCAGGTAATTCGGTGTTTAATCAGGTTTTTTATCCGTCAAAAAATAATTATTAATTTGTAGTTGAAGAATAATTTTTAAGACTAAACAGATTTTTTTGTTTTATTATATCCTTTTTCTAGTTCTTCCTTTAGTTATTCAACGTTCGTACATGTATTTCATAGCTATTAGATATCATAAGTATTTCAGATCTACTTAGTTTATAAAATAGGATTACGACACTATCTGATGTAGAAATACGTTTGTTATGTAGGATAATTCCATTCGTAAAAATGGTCAAACTCAGTGGTCGTAGGTAGGTACCAGTCATCACCTCACTTTCCTCATCAATCTAGGGCATTTATCAGACAAAAAAAATATTATTTTCAAGTTTTGGTTTTCATTTCGTTAGTTAATATTCTTCATTCCCTTTCAATAGGTATAGTGTAAGTACATTATTCTACTTGTCAAGCCCTTGCATTTGATACTATATTGAAGGAAATGTGAAAAAAAAATGTAATTCGCCATTTTGTGGTGGCGGTCATCTTGGATTTGAAATTTATCATAGTGTATAGTATTCTAATACTCAAGCATTTGTTTACTCAAGTATTCTTTCATTTGGATTCGCGATCAATCGCTTGACAGCGCGGACGTATCTTGCTTAGCTTATTATGATACTATTAATTAATTACAAATAAAATTGTTAGAATAATTTGCGTCGTCAGTGATATAAGTGTGTCGCGAGTGATTATTACGAGGTTACTGACTTTGTGTAAGAATGAGATAAAGTATTTTTAAATACAAATAGTGTTTCTGTGTTAGATACGTCTAACTCAGGATCTAGCCCGCTTGGCCGGAGCCATCTAGTACTGCGAAGTCCTCCGCCGACACCAACTCAAGATTTCCAGCCTGTAGACCCAAATCCACCACCTCCTTTGGAGAATGAGCTACCACTTGAAGTTATTTCTACGCCGGAGATACAGAAATGGATGGGGTCCTTAGAAAAAATCCTAACCGAAGTATGCATTTTAGTCGCTGAGGGAAAAATGATCGCGGAACAAAAGGTTCGTGTAGCCAATCTTTGCCGTAGTGTCACAAATGGCGCATCACAGATGGCTGTTTTATTCAAGCCTTAAAGCAAAAAACCATTCTAGCCCATAGTACCATTCAGCACATACAGCAACAACAGAACATCGCGAACTCTCTATTACAGTTCAAAGAAGTAGTTGAAGGCATTTCAAACCCTCCAGAACCCTTTTCGTACGCTAATATGGTCAAAAAATGGCTCGAAGAACTTTGTGCGCCCAGCAAATTTAAGCTCAGTTGCCATATATCCCAGCGACAAGACCAAATCCAGTGACGATACCAAGTCTCTCGTACAGAAAATTATTTCGCCCGGAGAACTTAAACTAATGTTCGTAGCCTGAAGAAAGTAAAAACTGGCCAAGTGCGAGTCGGACTCGCACACGAAGGGTTCCGTACCACCAGGCAAAAACGCCGAAAAAAACATGTTTGTTGTATGGAAGCCCCCTTAAATATTTATTTTATTTTAATTTTATTATTTATTATTAAAGTAAATATACAATTAAGTATTTTGTGAATATTTCAAGTGCCTACCTGTTACCTATAATATTGATATCGAGCAAAAAAAAAGGCAAAAAATGACGTTTCTGTATGGGAGCCCCCTTAAATATTTATTTTATTTTTATTTTATTTTTATTTTATTATTTATTAATAAAGTAAAAATACAACTGAGTAATTTGTGAATATTTCAAGTGCCTACCTGTTGCTATTTTTGATATCGTGCAAAAAGGGCAAAAAAATCGCGTTTGTTGTATAGGAACCCCCCTTAAATATTTATTTTATTTTGTTTTTAGTATTTGTTGTTATATCGGCAACAGAAATACATAATTTGTGAAAATTTTAACTGTATAGCTGTCGCGGTTCTTGAGATACAGCCTGGTGACAGACAGACGGACAGACAGCGAAGTCAAGTTAAGCTACCGAATTTCGGCCGACTTTCGGCAGATCTAACCGAAATTCGGCCGGAGACGAAGTTCGGTAAAAGCTGCCGAACTTCGGTAATAGCGAATGTGAAACCAATTTCGGTGCATCTCTAATCTTAATATCTACTCATTCCACGGACTCTTGCCAGCTCATTACAGTCATTACCATCCCACGCATCAAAGCGGTTCATGCTTAGATCATTTCATTATAAAAACAAATAACCCAACCAAAACATTTGTTACTATCTCTTCGCTTACTGATCACCAAGCAGTTTTACTAACATTGCAAGTTTCTTTACCCAGAAAAAATTATTTACGTAGCTATACTAAAGTCAACATGACACACCTCGAAAAAGACATACGTAATATTAATTTTGACCCAGTTTATAATTCTACCGATGCAAACATTTCTATTAATTATTTTAAAATTCACTTCACTCTGCAATAATAAAAACATACAGTTGCTAAAATAACGCCAAGGAAGTATAAGTGTATTAAACCGGACTTGTTCGATGTATTAGGCATAGAGACAAACATAAAGTCCAAACTTGAGCCTGAAAATGAAATTGTTTCCATTACGTATAAAAGATATAGAAACTTCTGCAACAGCCTTCTGAGAAAAATAAAAAATGAATATGATAGAAAAGAACTGCAGAAAGCAGGCAAAAATAGTAAAGTTATTTGGATATTTATAAAAACAAATACATTTAGAAAAAAACAATCTGAACCTCCACTTGACTTGTTGACAATAGAGAACAACCCAATCGAATCAACAAATAAAGTTAATTTCTATTTTTCTAACGTAGGCAAAAGTTTAGCAGAAAATACCATACAATCTAGAAAATGTTTCCCTCAAAGCCAACCTAAAACTTTCCCCACACTCAAATCGTTTGTCTTACTAGATACGGACGTCGCGTCGATGAAGTACTAACAATTATTTCTGGATTAAAGGACGTTTGCGCGGTTGGGTGGGACGACATATCAAACAGCGAACTTAAACATTTTAAATACCTACTCTCTCCGCACTAACTCATATTTTTCAGTTATGCTTAACTAATGGTATATTCCCTAAGAAAAAAAGCAGTGGTTACTCCTGTATATAAATAAGGTAATAGGTGACAAAAAATGTGTTAACAATTACAGACCCATTTCAGTTTTAACAGGGCTCTCCAAAATCCTAGAGAAAATCATTAATATTAGATTAATGAAATACCTAGAAGATAACAAATTGCTTTCAGATAGACAGTTTGGCTTTAGGCCCAAAAAATCAACTAATCAGGCAGTACATCAAATGACGGATTATATAACAACTAATTTGGATAAGGGCTTGCACTCCATTGGGATCTTCCTAGACCTCGCCAAGGCCTTTGACACAATTTCCTGTCCTTTATTATTGGACAAGCTTGAAACACTCGGAATAAGAGGAACAACGCTTTCACTACTTTCTGATTATCTTAGAGACCACGAACAATGTGTCAAAATTGGTCAGTACGTCAAATTTGAGCTTCCAAATAGTAATTACGGAATACCACAAGGTAGTATTTTGGGTCCTACTTTATTCCTAGTATATATAAATGACCTGTGCAGCTTAACACTCCAAAATGGTGTCATAATGTCTTATGCAGATGACACAGCTCTATTGTTTTCAGACAAATCTCGAGATGAGGTGTATAAATAAGCCCAGAACGGTTTTAATATAGTGTCTAATTGGCTATATGAAAATCTCCTAACACTAAATGCAGAGAAATCAATCACATTTTATTTACTATGAGAAATACTAACCTGCCAACTACTAACATAAACATTTGCACGCATTTTCGGCACGTATGCTGACAATGCATGTAATTGTCCTACTTTAGCAAAAACCGATCATATGAAATATCTTGGTGTAACAATTGACACAAATCTGAATTTCCGTAATCACATTGATTTGTTATGCACTCGAATGCGTAAATTGATATAAATTTTTAAGAATTTACGATATATATCGGACTACAAATTAATTAAACAGGTCTATTTAACTTTGTGTCAATCCATTCTCACTTATTGTATAACTCCATGGGGTGTGGCTGCTAAATCAATCCTATTGTCATTAGAACGTGCGCACAGAGCTATCCTTAAGGTAGCCACCTTTCGCCCATTTAGATTTCCCACACACGAGCTTTACACGGCATGTAAGGTTTTAACCGTGCGTCAACTATTTATATTGAATATGGTACTGCACCAGCATAGCGAACTTCCTTATGTCCCAATACCTATAGATAAGAGAAGAAAACACTTAGTTTGCATAAAGCCTTAAACTAGACATATTTTTATAAATAAATTTTATGTATTTTTAGGTCCGTTCTTATATAATAAAATCAATAAGTCTCTAAGTACATATAGTGTAAATTGTAAAAAATGTAGTGAAATGTTGAGTGAATACTTAGCGACATTTAATTACTCAGACATTGGAAAATTGCTAGAAGTAAGGCAATAAGTTTATTAATGTTAAGTCAATTTTTATTTTAAAATATAATTATTATGTATCAATGCTAGCTCTATGTTCAGTAACATAATAGTCCACTACAGCACTCAGCGTTGTTAAGTGATGGCCTGAAACACAGGTTTGAATAAACCTACATCAGGCAGATCACTATTAAATTCAGTAGGCTTTTAACCAATATATGTATATATAAGTTCTACACTAGATTTATTTTAGGCATAGTTTAATATTTTCCTCATAATATTAATATGTAACTTTGTAATCATGTAACTTCTATGTAATTTAGACTTATGTGAACTTATGAATAAAAATTATTATTATATTATTTGATACCCAAAAAATATTTAATCCGCCATTTTGTGGCGGTGGCCATCTTGGACCGATTTTCATCAAACATAGCTAAGAACACTCCCGACTAATATACCTTTCAAACAAAAAAAACAAAATCAATATCGGTTCATCCGTTCGGGAGCTACAATGCCACAGACAGACACACACACACAGACATGTCAAACTTATAAAAAGTCGGGGGTTAAAAATTGAATGGTGAGTCATTTTTAATCTCATGGAGCGACGCCATTTGACTGCTGATGAAATGCAGAGAGCTGTAGGAATTCTACAATGGGAAGAAATCGGTCCCAGGTATTTCTGCATTTTGGTGTCAATGGAGCGTGATTTGTCGTCTTAGGCAGCGTTACGTTAATACAGGGGATCCTGCTGAACAGGACCCAGGACGTAGAAGGAGTACCACTGCTCGAAAGGACCGATACATACAACTGACTGCAAGACGTCAGCCGATGTTAACCGCCCGGGAGATAGCAACCAAACCGTGAGAAATAGACTGCATGAATACGGCCTGCGAGCCCAATTAGGTGCCCACCTATACGCCATGGAAATCGCGCCCGTCGAAACGAATTGTGTAGGGAACACTTGACATGGACCCAGGAGCAATGGGATAAAGTTTTATTTTGCGATGAGTTCCGGTTTGGATTTAGGCCTAATACGAGAATGGTAAGAGTGTATCGTCGTCCCGGAAATGCTTAACGGCTGAGATGCATCCAGGGAGTGCACCCTTACAGTGGCTCCACAGTGATGGTATGGGCGGGTATTATGAAGAACAGACGAACTGAGCTCGTTTTTGTAGATGGCAATATGAACACTGAAAGTTACGTTGAAGATGTCCTCGGGCCTTATGTTTACCCATTTGTACAAAGTCTTGGATCAGATTTCACGCTGATGCACGACAGTGCGCGTTCGCGCACAGCTCGGAGAACCAGAGAGTACTTGGCAATAGAAAACATCCGAGTATTGCCGTGGCCTGCACAATCGCCAAACATCAATCCCATCGAGCACGCTTGGGACATGCTGAACCTGGACGGAGTGTCGACAACCCAACAACTGAAAGACTTGTTAAAATTCCATTGGGAGCGATTGCCACAGGATCAGATAAACAATCTTATAAATTTAATGAAAAATCGTTGACGACAAGTTTTAAACAATACTCGTAGAGGCGGTCACACTTTGTATTGAATTACCAAATTATTTAAAATAAAAAAAACGGCCAAGTGCGTGTCGGGCCACGCACAGTGTAGGGTTCCGTAGTAGCCCGTTATCACAATGTAGTACGATTCTGTTGTTCTTTATTCTGAATAGGTAAAAAAAAAACATATTTTGCTTTTCAATGCAAGTCTTTACCCGTTATAAACAAGCAACTACTTCATCTTAGTCACTTTAAAGGATTAACGCTAAGGATTTTGTATTTGGTACAAAATTATCCAACACCCAAGTTCAACGACTATTACTGCTAAACTAGTAAAGTTATCTTAACCGCTATACTTTTCCTTTAAAGTTCATGAAATGCACTATCATCGTGATTTTTTCCAGATTTTTCAAGCCAGCAGTTTTGGTTTTAGAGGGGGAGGGGGACGCCCTACTGGAACAAAAATTTGCACTTTAAAGTTTAATATTTCGTAAATGGAGCATTAAATCGAAAAATATTTTTAGCAACCCCAAGTCATTTTAGAAGACCTATTCAACGATACCCCACACGATGGGGTAGACGACGAAAAAAATATTCATCCCCACTTCACATGTAGGGGAGTTTCCCTAAAAAAAAAATATTGTCCAAAATTTTATTTTACCACTTTGTCGGCGTAATTGATATACGCACTCCTACAAAATTACAGCTTTCTAGTACTAACGGTCTCTTAGAAAAACATCGGACAGACCGACAGACAGACTGACATGACGAAACTATAAGGGTTCCTTGTAGGAACTACGGAACCCTAAAAATGTCGTTATTTCATTTGTAAAACATGAAAAGTTTGATTTCGTTTTAACTTTATTATAAACTACGTTATGTTGCGGTACACATATTGTTAATTATTGTGATTAAATGAACAATTGAATGCAGGATATTGTTACTTTAGTCACTAATGCATAAAAAAATGCTTAGTTATTATTTATAATAAAATATAAATAAGTATATTACAGTAGTAAAAATCGTACAAAAGTTCAAAACCGTACATGTTGCTTAGACTTTTTGATGTGTGTATTTATGTCAAATGGCATGCTTTAAATGCTGGTTTCTATTATTCATTAATTTCTCTTAATCACGAGTCTGTGTGGTGCCGGTGTCTGTGTGGTGCCGGACTTAAAGAATTGCACCACCCGTTACTTCCCGTGGGTGTCGTAAAAGGCGACTAAGGGTCTTACCGGAGAATAAGCAGCAGCGTTCTCTATTTATTCCACCGTCATACCATACTGCGATCGCCAACCCGCCTGCCAAGCGTGGCGATTATGGCAAACCCCCCCAAAATTGGGGGAGGCCTATGTCCAGCAGTGGACGTCTATCGGCTGAAACGATGAATCATGACATTTAATATTTAGTTTACCTAAATATTTAATTAAATTATTATAATTGGAAACAGCATTAAAAGTGGTCAGAGACTGGTACCTTCATAAACCTAATTTTATTCAATTTTATGTGGAAAAGATGCAAGTAAGCATCCCAGGGACTCTTTACCAGTAGGAAGGTATGTGGTTATTACTTAAATCACAAATTCGATTTAGGTTTTACAAGATATAACATATTCATATAATGTATTTTATATTGTACTGAATAGCTACTGTAGCTACATAACGTTTGGGTAATTCTTCCATTGTAAGCGAAAGTACTTCAGAAGGCCACGGGCGGCGGCCTTGAAAACTCGGGGCTCTTTTGAAAGCGAACCTTTAGAAAAGAGCTCAATAGACCGTGACGATCATGAACTTAGAGCTCATAACTATGAATTTGTGCAACAGACATGTTTTTATTGATATTCATAATCATTATTTTATTATGATTTATATAACACCTAATTTTTTTTCATGATTTTAAGGGGAACTTTAAAAGTGAGAAAAAAGTTGAAAGAAAAACGTTTGGTTCGGTATGGGCATGTGGTAAGGAGGGAAGAAACACAGGTTTTTTTAACAAAATAAAAACCGTTTTCCAAAAAAAAACACTATAAAGTGAAAAATAACTTTAATTTCGGAAGTCGGTGGCTTAAAAAACTAAAATGCAGATCCAAAGACACCGACTTACAAAATTAAAAAAAAACCGTCTGTTTTCCATTGCAAACAGACGGTTTTTTTTTTGGAAGTCGGTTGAGCGATGAGCAAGTTAATATTTAGGCTTTGTAACTTACATACATATCTCAGTTACAAAGCCTAAATATTAACTTGCTCATCGCCTTTCACAAAATATTGGTTTTCCTGATGAAGGGACGTTAATTGTTGAGGAGTTCTCCTGGTATTCTACCATCAGCTCCATTTCACCATTCGCATTGTGACGAGCATAAATTTCTTACCAACCATATTAAGGTAATCGAATGGGAACCCGTGAAATACTTATTATTGAGTAGTTCCAGTGGCCATCTGTGGTCTACGTCAACAGTTTCACTTCACCAAATGGTGCTTTCCGAGAGCAAACGCACCAGTTAGGTACCTACTATAAAAAATACCCAAATCGCTATAGGTGTGCCTATAATATTTGTAGAGTTCCTGCGATTTCTCCAGGATCCCTTCATCAGAACCTGATGACAATGGGACCACCTGAAAAGTATAACCTTTCAAACAAATAAAGAATTTTTGAAGTCGGTCTAGCCGTCTTCGAGCAATCGGAGAAAATACATATCATTATTTCAGCCGAAAGACGTCCACTGCTGGACCCCCAAGCACCTCCACTTCGACCGGTCCTGTGCTTCCCGCATCCAACGGGTTCCTGCGGCCTTCACAAGGGCCGAAAGGTTCTGGAGTGGCGACCGCGTACCGGAAGACGTAGCGTTGGAAGGCCTCCCACAAGGTGGACCGATGACCTTGTGAAAATACATATACTTAAAAAAAAAAAAAAGATTCCGAAGAACGGAGAACCTCCTCCTTTTTTTTAAGTCGGTTAAAAGAGTGATGAATATAAATATTGATGGACGGAGAGGGAGAGGAAGGGCAAAGAAAAGATGGATGGATTATGTGAGGAATGATATGAAAGAGAAGGGAGTGAATGACAGCGTGACGGTTGACAGGGGAGAAATGGAAGGAGTAAACATGTTACGACGACCCCAAGTAACATGGGGCTAGGGCAGGAAGATGATCATGAATTTATGTTTTACAGGAACATTTGATAATAGGAGTTCAAATAGAAAAAGGCAGATATCTTTATTAAAAGTAGTTCAGTAGATACATAAAATTATCTATGAAACAAATTAGCTCATCAAAGTAAACAAATAAGTAGATGTTTCATAAATGTAATGTAAAATGTGTAACAGTTTATGTACAAGCAAATTTAATTTCTTATGAATCGAATTTGATACTAAGTAAAAAGTGTTGAGTCATCTATTAACTTTAGTGACGCTGCACCACGTTTAATTAAAAGAGCTCAACATCTCTTGCAAATTGTGATCTTGCTAATACCTATCTTATTGTTTAAAGTGTTTCTAGAGATTTCAATATCCCATTCTTGGTTATTGGTACATAACTACACTTTTTTATGTTCCATTGAAGTACTGTCTCTCTGGGCGAAAGCAGTCGTAAAAACAACTGCCAAAATGATTACTTACAAAAGTTTGATAAAATTAGCCGTTTGCACGTTGAATTTAACTAAGCGAATAATCTCGCACGGGTTGCAAAACTTGTAGTTTAATAGGTAAAACTATTTTTTTAATCTATCACAACGTAACGGTTGTTACAACGTATCGAATTTAATCAATAATAGTTAGTTAATCAATCTGGGTCATATAAAATTATCTTTCTTTCTTCTTTCTAGTTTCAATATTAACGATTATGGAACAAAGTCGCGGAAAAATGCTATGAACAAAATATATTTTCGTCGTCGTCGTCGTTTCAGCCGATAGACGTCCACTGCTGGACATAGGCCTCCCCCAATTTTGGGAGGGTTTGCCATAATCGCCACGCTTGGCAGGCGGGTTGGCGATCGCAGTATGGTATGATGGTGGAATACATAAAGAACGCTGCTGCCCATTCTCCGGTACGATCCTTAGTCGCCTTTTACGACACCCACGGGAAGTAAGGGGTGGTGGTATTCTTTAAGTCCGGCACCACACAGACCAAATAAATATATTTTACACTAACATAATACCTACCTACATAAAATGCATGCATGTTAATGTATAACTCGAATGTTTACAAAAGACCGTGATGAACTTATAAGCGTGTATAATCAAACTGAATACTCAAACAGATCTGCATTATGTTGCAGAGATCCGGACATGGACCAACAAGGGCGAGGATTAACAGTGTTTAGTCACTCGGAAGAATTGTTTAACGCTATCCAAATAGCGGCGAACGGAACGCGAAAAGACCCACTAAGCAGATAATTTTCGATAGACTCCAGCTTATGAGACGTCAATCAACTGTGTGTTATGTTGAATGAAGATTTCTACGTGGTGAGGTTCACAATGCCGCCATTGATGTCGAGACCTATTCAACTTGAGCCTATGTTAGCTACGCATTCGCTCGACCGGCAGTTACTCGTAAAATATGAACACTTGCTCATAATCGTGTACCTGAAAGTATGGGTAATAATCACGACCTGTTTATATGTAGAATACAATATAACATTTTAATAATAACGTTTGCAAATTTTATGTTACGACTGATAAGCTGTTTGGGAGAAACCATACTTGAATGGAAAAACAACGATATTAATTTGATAACGTCATGGCAGCCTTACAACAGACGGACACCCATCGTTTGAGAAAATCGTCGTTACTACAGGAAAATAAATAACAAAAGTTTAAATAGGTGCGTCAAACAAATGTACATAATATGATGAATGAACAACTTGCATATATTATTATTCGGGGTGCAGTGAGTTAATTAATGAACACCTTGTATCTCTGCTTGCAGGGGTGATCGTGACGCGTAGAGGTAATCTGTGCCCCGGGCGGGCGCCCAGCCGAGCGAGATGAGGGCATAGAACATTGTGACGTCACACTTATTTAATGTTATTAATTTTATATTAATACTATAAGTTCAAAACTTTTTTACAGAAAAAAAA
Source organism: Mesoligia furuncula (assembly GCA_916614155.1). Classification (NCBI taxonomy): domain Eukaryota; kingdom Metazoa; phylum Arthropoda; class Insecta; order Lepidoptera; family Noctuidae; genus Mesoligia; species Mesoligia furuncula. Next base: position 12,916,311 of record OU744799.1, on the reverse strand, counting down.
AACAACCGACTTCCAAAAAAGACAGTAGGTACAACGTGAAAAAAATTTCGGAAGTCGGTGTCGATGACTCCGCATTTTCGTTTTTTGGCACCGACTTCCGAAATTAAAGTTGTTTTTCACGTTGTTTTTTTTTTTGGAAGTCAGTTGTTTTTTTTTTTTTGCAAAAAAAAAATATTTTTTACTTTTTAGTTGTACCTTAGTTACCTACCTCACACAAATTCATATAACACCACTTGCTATGTAAATATTAGCGACAGGAAGCTAACAACATAATCAATACGTATAAACTAAGTGAAAAGACCCTATTATTGAAGCTAACTCAAAAACTACCCAAGCAAAATTAATAAAATTTATATGGGAATGAAAGAAGTTTGCCAATCCATCATAATATGACGGAGTTATGCCCGAACAACAACTTTGACAGAAATGTGGGTGTACCGTGGTAGGTATACTGAACGCATCTGCGTACCCCTTTAGAGGGTACAGGCGTGATGTTATGTTGTGTGATTGCGTAAACAATGCATACGTATGCGATAGCAGCAATCGCGGTTGATTTGCAGACATTTATTGAAGTGTTCCGTGGTCTGTCTCCGAAACTCTTCGCCAGATCTTTACGAAATTTAAATGGGACCATTTCGGAATAAACTTCTTTCGAAGAAAAAAAAATTTGCAAATCTGTCTATATATAACGGAGTTATGCCCGAACATACATAAAAAAATAAATATATGTACATATAAACATCCAAATTGAGAACCTCCTCCTTTTTTGAAGTCGGTTAAAAATACAAAGTCTTATCTTGACAATAATTCTCTATTTATTCAACCCTTTTCTGCCATATCTTATCTATTCTAATCTCGGTTTGTTATCTGTGTGATATGATTAAGCCTTGCAATTCATAATTCATATGACATCAGAGGGCCTAAAAATGCCACTTTGGCAGAATCATAAAAGGCTAACATTATGAATCCTATTGGACAGTTAACTGTTACGTTAGTCGTATCAAATCCTATTGGTGAAGGATTTTTAGAAAATACCAATAATTCAAATCCAAATTCAATCCCAATCTCTTTGATTATACCAAAGACTATATATTCTCTTTGGATTATACCTACGTAGTGCAGCGAAAAAAAGAAAAACACGGACTGTATTCGTCATATTATGATTCATAATGTTATCCTTTTATGATTCTGCTAAAGTGGCATTTTTAGGCCCCCAGGAAAATAATCTGGAAAACCATTTTTCGATTAATCGTGCCCCCACATAATAATATGGATCTCCTTTTTATAAGTCGGATATGAATAAACTAAGCCTAACTAAGCTAACCTACCAGTAAGGTCGGGGTTCAATCATTCAAAGTACACTTCAGACCCAAATCTTTACAGGAATAACGTTACTTCCGCTTTAGACAATAGATACTATCCCGACACTGGGACAATAGGACCTACGCAAAAATGGGTTTGCAGGTAATTAACAAACCCATTTCTCGATCCCTAAAATAAGTTGTATTTGAATTAATATATAAAAAAATAATGGTAGGTAGGCAAATGATATTCGGCACGAGCCCAATAGCAGCTGTTAGAAAGAGAAATTCGTAACTAATTATTCAAATTAGGATCCTTTTCTTGTCAGATATGGCCCCCAAATAGATGCTTATAAGACATTGTCATCATACCTATATTTAACGGGAATGATATTTGGTACCTAATATTATAAAACAGTCAGTACCTACACTCAAGCTTGGTACCTACCTATAAAAACAATCCACCACAAAATAGAAAATATTATTTAAATAGAAACCAAACATAAAAGTATCTTACCTAATAAGTAAGTTAAACAGAAGTACATTTCTCATTACTAATCAGAAACTGCATAATACGACTGCGCAGAAACATGTGAACACTTCACAACCTTTCATCTCTGCATGGAATTACACCCCGGTATTTTTTATTTGTACATCTGTAAGCAATAAGTTTAATTAATGCCTATCATTTTGTTCAAATTATTTTTTACTGGTAATCTAAAACACTTAACTAAATGACGGCTGTCTTTTTTCATTTGTCCATGAACTAGTCCGGACGCTTGCGGAATAATTTCTCCACAGCTGTAGACGGTGCTCTACTACTCAACAATATAAATAGGCAATCAATCTATCACAGGTCAGTAGAAACCGGACTTCCTCTCAGGCCTTACCTACCGAGGAAGGACAACAATAATATAATGAGGGTGCTTTTAGTACTTGGTGTGCTGTGCCTGGCAGCAATATGCTCCGGAACCGAGGCCGACCGCGAAGACCAAGCGGTGGCCGCCTCCGGACACCACCACGAGCATGGCGGCGGACATGACCACCATGCGCACCATCACCACCACCACGGCGGCCATGGCCACAAAGGACACAAGGGTCATCACCACCACCACAAAGGCGACCACGGTGACCATGGCAAGCATCATCATGCAGAACACCACCACGAGCATGGCGGTGGCCACAAAAAGCACTGGGATGAGCACGACCACCATGGTGAACACCACGAGCACGGACACCACCACAAGGGTGGCAAGCACGGACACCACGAGCATCACGACAAGGGCGAACACGTCGACGGCTACCACAAGAAGCACCACAAGGATCACTTCCACAAGGACCACCACTTCCACGACGGCCACCACCACGAAGGCAAGCACCACAAGCACCATCACCACCACGGACACCACGAGAAAGACGGCGGACATCACAAGAAGGGCGGTCACCATCACTCCGGTCACCACGAAGGACATCATGGCAAACATGGCCACCACGACAAGCACCACTACGACGAGGACCACAAGGGACACAAGGGGCACCACGGACACGAAGGACACCACCACCACCACCACGATCATGGCAAGAAGGGCGAGCACGACGACCACAAACACTGGGGCTTCCACCACGGCAAGCACTGATACCAATATGTATCCTGATTGTTATGAATTACTATTGTTAAGAATGGAAGTTGTTATTTTTGTTGTTTTTATTTTTATACAAAGTACATAATTTTTCACAAATCTATTATTTTCTCTCTCTACTCATTTTTCAGTCTTGCCAAATAGGTATATAAGTAAATGCTTTAAGAAACTATGGTCAAGATAATCAATAGGTAAATGTAATGTGTTACTAATGTCCTTTAGTGAGCGATTGTGTAACAGTTATAAGGCAGCTTCGTTACCTCGGCCATCGTCTTGAATTCTTGATACATATAGCTCAAAGCTCCGACTTCCGTTGCCATTAATTTTGCTGTAGGTACCTAATATTTATCCAAATGAACATACCTACATCTATATATTAATATAGAATAAAGTTACTTTTCATATCTGTCTGTGTGACGCATTGTTCTCTTCAAATATATAACGGATTTTGAGTTGCGGGTTTCACTTCACCATCACTTAGAGAATTTATTCCGTAAGGCTTATTTGTATATAATAGATTAACATTAAATATGTATAATTTGTGGTGAGTTTCCTGATCTTATGAAAAACAGTAAAATAATACCTTTGTTTAAATCGGGTAGTACAGACGCCAGCACATCAAGCTACTACAAATACTACAATCTGTCAAATTTATTCAATAGACTTTCAACTTTATCGCTACAGCATGAGGTTCAAGGTTGATTGGGAAAATTTGACCGTTTCGGGTAGCTTGATGTGCTGGCGTCTGTACTTTCACCTTGATAATTATAGACCTATTTCAGTGCAACGTCAGTAAATTTTTTTAAAATCTTATTTTAGATCAAAGATTTTTTAATGAACCTAAATTACACACAAAGAACATAACAAACAGTTTGGTTCTACAAGGGGTCGTTCGACTACTGATGCCTGTTGCACTTTTAGGACATTTTTATAATGCATGGGAGGATAAATGCGATGCTTTGGGCATCTTTTGCGATTTGTCCAAGGCATTTGATTGTGTTCATGAAATATTCATCAGGAAACTGCACCTGATTTTCTTACATATGTGATAGGATTCAGAGAGTTGATGTTAACGGAAAAAGATCACCAGGATCTTTAGCAACAATGGGGGTCCCCCAAGCCTCAATTCTTGATCCATTTTTATTTATTATTTACATAAACGACTTGCCTTACTTCATAAGGAATAAATATGATTAGTGTTGTTTGCATATGACAGTTCACATTTATTTAAACTCAAACGTCTGCAGCTGGTTACTGATGATGTAAATGGCGCCCTCGCAAGAGTAGTTAACTCGTTTAATGTTAATAACCTACTTCTAAATGAAAAAAAAGCTAAATGTATTAAGTTTATGATAGCCTATAAGACAAATAGAAACTAGTGTTCTCATAAAGGATGAACAGTTGAAACCCGAAGATGCCACAGTATTCTTAGGCATAACTTTGGATGTCAAGCTTCAATGGGAGGCCCCATTGAAGCTTGACATCCAAAGTTATGCCAGATAGATAAATTGTCAAAAAAAAGCTTAGCTCTGCAGCATACGCCGTTAGAGAAATTCGTGATTTAACTGATTTAGAGACAGCCCGTTTAATATACTTTAGTTATTTTCATATGTGTGATGAGACGAATTTAAAGAGAATAATATAATGACTGCCTTCTCAGTTTATTTAAGAAAATCGATTGTATGCACATATAGAAATAAAAATCTGTTTAAAAATACAGTGATATCCACAATATACTACCACGCTACACTACTAGGAACAAATAATAACAATAATAAATTTCCTAACCACATTTAAGAGCTAAGCCTTAATAAATTCATTTTATAAAGCAGAAACTATGCCAGAAAGCCTTTTTTACTGTTAAAAACTATGCCAGAAAGCCTTTTTTACTGTTGTATTGAGGACAAAAAAGCTTCGGATTGAGCTGCTCAATTAAATTAACACATTGAATCTTATTTTGTTTTTACATTACAATGACATGAATATTTACTTTGTAAAGTATTATATTATTTTAATTCTTGTTAAGGTGAAGACTATGTGGGTCAATTTCCTTTATTTTCACTCAGGTAGTTTTAATCTGACAGTTTGAGTAATTTATGCGGCCTACCTAAATGTCCTTTCTTTAGTATGTACGTCGAATCGTCGTGCTCCTTAAGTTCTGAGATGAACTGCATGATTACTGATAAATGCGTGCACTGACTGGACAAGTCCACTCAATCAATAAAGCAGTTCTTTGTTATAATCGTAGGTACTTATCATAATTATTATATTGATTTTGAGGATCGGGAATAACATAGTTTGCTTAATAGCATAACTCACTCATAATCCCTTTCATTTTATTTTATTGCGCTATTTACAATTGTTGTCGGCATGACGAGTGGTGACCCAGTGGTAACGGCCGCGAATTACGAGTTGCAGGTGGTAGATTCAAACCCAGACAGGTGCTTTTGTAAATTATTTCATCACTATTGCTCTCAAAACGGTGCAGGAAAACATCGTGAGGAAACCGGTGTCCTAGAACCAAAAATTCGAAGACATGTGACATCTACCAACCCGCACTGGTAGATTACTGCCCACTCCCTCTTACCGAGAGGAGGCCTGTGACCCAGCAGTGAGAACAGAGGCTGATTATGCCAACGTTGTCTAACAGATGAATTTTAAGAAATGCTTTATGCATTCCACGAACCACCATGACTGCTCCTTAAAATGAAGAGAATTTATAAGCCATTGTGACCAAGTTACGTAATAAGGGTGCTATTGCTCTTTTAATTTTACGTTTCTTATGTTTATTATTATTATTAATCAATTTATTTCAGATAAAATTATTCCATACAATTACAAATTATAAATACAAAGAAATAAATAAAACACAGAGAAATAAATTATTACAATTATACCTATTGTGTTAGTAAAATCTTATACACTATGTTAGTCAACACCCATCACAATATGCATCCATTTCTTCTGGATAGGGCAATCCGCATGAGATACAACCATCTGCAGGACACTGTTGCTACTGCCTTGTACAGTCACGAGCAAAAGTATGTATACACTTGGCTTTATTCAAACGCGATTTTCTCATTTCATTTTTGAATGAAATTTTATATCAGTAGTAACATAGTATTTTCGAACCCATAGGTTTATGTAAAGTGGTTTATTTCAACGTTGCATTCGTTATTTCGTGAAAAAATCGCAATTTAAAGTTGCCAAATGTGCTCGTGACTGTACGCGCTGCTGTCTGTTTAGCATAGTCAGGTAATTTATGATGACGCAGCTACCGCTCCATTTGATATAAGTTCTAACTAATATCTAAACATAGGGGAGAAGCATTCATCAACGGCATAATCTCCCATTCGATGAAACACTGCGATTCTTGACTGTTCTATTATATTCGTCGACAATTATTCTGCCGATGCTAGATGTACCTCATGTTTTGACACTCAATGCCAATGTTAGATGTAAGCCACTAATGTGACTTTTTCAAATCTGTTGTACTTTCATAAGTTTATCTTGGACATTACTGACATCGGTGAAGGAAAACACCCTAGGTAAACCTGCACTTATGCCTAATCATCATCTGCCTAGCCTTTTCCCAACTATGTTGGTGTCGGCTTCCAGTCTAACCGGGTGCAGCTGAACACCAGTATTTTACATGGAGCGACTGCCTATCTGACCTCAACAACCCAGTTACTGGGTAATACGATACCCCTTGATAAGACTGGTTGTCAGACTTTCGGGCTATTGACTACCCGTAACGACTGACAGCCGGGAAGAACGGCTTAACGTGCTTTCCGAGGCACGGAGGTGTCTCGGTATATATAAAGATGGTCACCCATCCACAGACCAACCGCGGCAAGCGTAGCTTAACCTGTGCGGCTTTTATTATTTAGCCACGGGCCCCTTACGGCACTTATGCCTAATATAAGTCTAAAATCTCCAATCCGTCTTGGGTAAACGTGGTGTTTAATGCTCGTGCCTGGTCTGTATGAGAAGGGCCTTTGTCCTGTAGCGGGACAGTAATGGGCTGGTATTATAATTAATCAATTATTCTTAAATTGGTTGTCCCTTTATACCCAAAAGCAGTTACATAACATCACGTCTGTATTCGCGAAGCGTTTAGCAGAGACCCATGAACTTGTGCGACCGCTTGCGGAATTATTTCTCCATCGCTGTAGACGGTGCTCTACTACTCACCGATATAAATGTGCAATCAGTGTATCAGAGGTCAGTAGCAACCGGACTTCCTCTCAGGCATTACCTACCGAGGAAGTACAACACTAATATAATGAGGGTGCTTTTAGTACTTGGTGTGCTGTGCCTGGCAGCAATATGCTCCGGAACCGAGGCCGACCGCGACGACCAAGCGGTGGCCGCGTCCGGACACCACCACGAGCATGGCGGCGGACATGACCACCATGCGCACCATCACCACGACCACGGCGGCCATGAACACAAAGGACACAAGGGTCATCACCACCACCACAAGGGCGACCATGGTGACCATGGCAAGCATCACCATGCAGAACACCACCACGGGCATGGTGGCGGCCACAAAAAGCACTGGGATGAGCACGACCACCATGGTGAACACCACGAGCACGGACACCACCACAAGGGTGGCAAGCACGGACACCACGAACATCACGACAAGGGCGAACACGTCGACGGCTACCACAAGAAGCACCACAAGGATCACTTTCACAAGGACCACCACTTCCACGACGGCCACCACCACGAAGGCAAACACCACAAGCACCATCACCACCACGGACACCACGAGAAAGATGGCGGACATCACAAGAAGGGCGGTCACCATCACTCCGGTCACCACGAGGGACATCATGGCAAACACGGCCACCACGACAAGCACCACCACGACGAGGACCACAAGGAACACAAGGGGCACCACGGACACGAAGGACACCACCACCACCACCACGATCATGGCAAGAAGGGCGAGCACGACGACCACAAACACTGGGGCTTCCACCACGGCAAGCACTGATACCACTATGTATCCTGATTGTTATGAATTCCTATTGTTAAGAAAGGAAGTTGTTATCGTTGTTGTTTTTATGTTTATAAGTACAAAGTAAATAATTTCTCATAAAACTATTGTTTTCTCTCTCTCCTCATTTTCAGTCTTGAGATAAATAGGTCAGCCACAATCCATAGGCGAATGTAATATATTACAAATTCCCTTTAGTGAGCGATTGGCGTTGCTTAGGTTATCGTCTTGAATTCTTGATGCATAAAGTTTAAAGCTCCGACTTCAGTTGCTATTAGTTTTGCTGTAGGTACGAATAGTTCCTAATATTATCTAAATGAACAAACGTTTGGAGATTTAAAAAAACCGGTCAAGTGGAAGTTGGACTCGCGCACCGAGGATTCGTAGAAATTTGTGGGTATGTTACTAAAAATTTACGGTTTTCAGATTTTTTCCTTTACTTGTGTAGGAAAGTTCCCTATAGGATTTGATTCCGGAACATAAACGCCCGTATCTTTTGATTGCGTTGACTTAGAAGTTTCATTTTATCACTGATTCAAGGGATTGCAGCCCTGAGTATTTGATAATAATTTCAGCTTGATAATTCTACGCGTTCCTGAGAAAAAGGGTCTTGATAGATTGACAGAGAAACAACGAAGTGATTTTATACGGGTTCCGTTTTTTCCTTTTGAGGTACGAAACCCTAAAAATCAAGTAGAAGAAAAATACCTAATCTAATCTATATCTATACCTACATCATCTATACATAATCTATATACTAGGTACTAATAATAAAGCTGAAGACTGTTTGTTTGTTCGTTTGAACGCGCTAATCTCTAAAACTACTAGTCGGATTTGAGAAATTATTTTTGTATTTGATAGCCCAATTCTTGAGGAAGGCCATTTAATATTACACTAAGACCCTTAAGAACCGATCAAAAAGAAAAAAAAGTCTGAAAGAACGCTAAAAGCGAAAATTAAGTAGGTAATAGCAAGGACGGGGAGATGCGTTGCGACGGTGTCGATAGTGGAACAAGTTTCACGCGGATAAAGTCGCCGAAAGAAGCTAGTTATAAAATAAAGTTATTTTTCGTGTCTGTCTATGTGACGCATTGTTCTCCTCAAATTCACAACCGATTTTGAGTTGCGGGTTTCACTTCACAATATCCGATGAATAAATGTCTTTGTCTTTGACTTATCGCATTTGCAGTCTGGCCAAGCACTTATGCTTGGCCAGACTGCAAATGCGGGCGAGGGGCGGGTGCGGTGTGGCGTGGCGTACGACTGTCATACTACCTACTCAAATATAAGGACTTCATTTGAGCGTCCATAGCGTGGCGCGGTGAGCTGCGCGGGCTGAATGGCGCGGGGGGCGCGCGGGCAACTCACGCCATAGCTCGTTCCAAGTGGCCGCTGTGAGCGCGCGCTCGGCCCGCGCGGGGACCGTGGTTCTTAAGCTAGTTCGAGCTTTTTTCTAGTAGGTATAAGTCTTCTTCATCCATATTATATTTTGACATACACTGGACACGACAACACTCAGAACGAAGCCGCACTCGACTGCGGACAGGCAGATCGCGCGCGTTCCCGCACCCGCGCCGCTCCCCGCTCCGCGCTGTCAGTCTGGCCAAGCACTTAGAGAATTCATTTCGGAAGGTTTATGTGAATAATCACACTATAATATTATAAAGGCGAAAGTTTGTGAGTGTGTGTGTGTGTTTATATGTTTGTTACTTCTTCACGCTCAAACGGCTAGACCTATTTTGATAAAATTTTGTATGGAGGTAGCTGACACCCTGGATTAACATATAGGCTACTTTTATCCCGATATTCCTGCGGGATCGATATTTACGAGGGTAAAACCGTGGTACGCAGCTAGTACTTTAATATTTAACATACTTAGGGGAGAGGGGGGTACAGTGGACCGTGGGGCACAGTGAATCCACTTATATAACTCCTTGTCTATCGGCTACACACACACCGCAGACCGATGAAACGCGCGCTCTTATAGTTCCCCCTCCCGACCGCCAGTGCCCTTGACGCTCTCGCTGTGGGAGCACGTGTAACCGCCATTTCGCCGCCCGTAAGTACTAAATCTATTTTTTTACCGGCGTTCATCGAATGTTCTACACTAAAAACTATTTGATATTGTGTTAATATGATTGAAGTTCCTAAATAATGATTTAATAAGCTCTCAAAATAAAGTGATATGTTTGTCGTTTAGATTAAGTTAATCGTAAAAATGTGTTTCATTTTCAAATATGGCGTATCGGGGAACAGTGAACCGTTTCACTCTGGGGCACAGTGGGCCGCAGTCCACTGTGCCCCATACTGATATTACGGACCTGACTTAATTTGGTAATTGTTTCAGGCTAACAACATGGTACGGAACCGCACATGAAAAACTAATATTGGTCTCGTAAGTCGGGAACAGATGAAGGATGCGATCGATCTCATTTTAGAAGGAAATAAAATTAGGAAAGTTGCTGCACTAAAAAACATTCCGTATACAACTTTACAAAGATATTACAAGAAGGTGGTCACAAGCGATGCCGAACAGCGATTAACACCCAATTACGCAGTTAAGAAAATCTTTACTGATGAACAGGAGCAGTCACTAGTCGACTATCTCGTCACATGCAGCCAAATGTTCTATGGTCTGAGTCCAAATGAAGTCAGGCAGCTTGCGTATCTCTATTGAAACAGTTCACTGTGACCCATTAAAAAAAGCATGGTAATTGTATGTGTTAATTCACTGTACCCCATTACGATCCACAGTACCCCACATGAAGATCCAGTGTGACCCAGATGTGGGGTTCAGTGAATCATTTCCCAACTTTAAAAAAAACGTTTAATGCTAAAAATCTATTGATATTATTGCTAAAGTTGAAATAAATGTCGTTAGCCAACATCCCGTTCTGTTAAATGAAACCGTATTTTTATTGAATTTGTTTTTTATTTACTGCTTTGAACCGCTGACAAAAAAAAGTGATCCACTGTACCCCCCTCTCCCCTACATGTAATGCAACAGTACCTAATCTCGATGTTTTGTCAAGTTGTAAATTCCGTGCGAAGCAGGGTCGGGGCGCTATTTAAATCACACTAATTAGGCGAAAGTTTGTGTTTCACGCAAAAACTACTGAACGGATTTTGATGAAATTTAAATTGGCACACATATAATATAGTTTATAAACAGGATTAACACATAGAATATTTTTATCCCGATATTCCCACGGGATCGATACTTATGTGGGTGAAACAGCGCGGCGCTGCTAGTGAAATATATTTTAGTAAGTTTTTTCCTCAAATTAACTCGGGTGAAACCGCGGGGCAGAGCTTCAAAATCGTACTTATCATAATTATTATTTTGATTTTGAGGATCGGGAATACAAAGTTTGCCTAATTGCACAACACACTCATAATCCCTTTGATCTAATACTGATCATTTTTACCGACTTCAAAAAAAAGAAGGTTATCAATTCGACACGTATGTATTGTAATATTATTGGCATTGCATTATATTCACATATGACAATCTATTATGGCTTCCAAGCAAATATACTAAATTTTTAGACATATGTAAGTATGTATGTATGTGGCTTATTGATACGAGCTACACTAGTGTCAAAGAAGTGTAGTGTCTCAAAACCTTGGTCAAATTCTAGTGCAATATTTACAACAAAACTATTACCTACTTATAACAAACAAATATTCCAGTTTTTACTTAAAACTAAAAATTACGAAATAAAAAAGTAATTTACAAAATTAAACCGACTTCAAAAAGAAATTAACTCAAAATTATGAAATACTTACTTAACTTTAATTTTGGAAGTCGGTAGCAAAAAAACTAAAATACAAGAGAAGACTAGACTTTTTCCCAAGACACCGACTTCCGAAATTAAAGTTATTTTTCACTTTGTAGTGTTTTTCATAATTTTGAGTTAATTTCTTTTTGAAGTCGGTTCAATTTTTTAAATTACTTTTTTTTGTTTTGCTTAGTTTGAACTCCCGCTGATAGCAATGTATATATTTTAAGTGTTTTATTTTAATTATTGAAGTTTAGTTTTTAGTTTATTTACTTGTCTTGTTGTTGTTGTTATCTCCCTGTTGTTATTTCTTGTATTTTGTCTTTTTGTCTTGTTTTTTACTGATAGGTCATACTCTCTGTGTCCCAAAACATGCAGTCAAAGTGACCTCTGCGCTGCTAGCGACAACGCCGTGGAAGTGGCAAAGTTTTGGGAAAACATTTATAGTTTACGTTTTCCTGTTATGCAATTATCACTACGTACCTTACTCTGAAAATCTCGCAATTCCGACCTCCAAGTTACAGGCAAATGCCTAGTTTGGGGGTCACCGTCCAATCTGTTCTTGCACATTCTGACAGTAGGTATTTACAAACGTTGCGTCGTATTTGCAGACGAATTTTAGGAATTAAGAAATGGTTTATACATCTCCATCCTTAAAATGGAGGATTCGTAAGCGATTGTGAGCAAGTTACGTAATTGGGGTTCTATTACTATTTTATTTTTACGTTTCTTTACCTTTGGCATAGACAGGTAATTTATGATGATGTTGCTATGAGCTAGCTCGCCTTTTTGATGTCCTAATATCTAAATAAAGGAGAGAATCATATAATGTAGGTACGTCAACAGCATCTGAAAATCCATTGTTAACCTGTCGTGTTTTTTTTTAATTTAGGGCAAGTCAGTACTTAGCTTACATTAAATATAGTTTAATTAATGCCAAAAGACAAAACGTTTTTATCACGCAAGCGGAAAATGCTACTGGCCACATATGTACTTTTGCTGATCATTCAAACCAATTTTAATCTCCCTAGCAAAAGTACCTATTACATTGGGTTTTAATAACTGTAACAATCCATACTAATATTATAAATGCAAAAGTGTGCCTGTCTGTCTGTCCATTACCAGAGTGTGTCTGTCTGTTACCTCTTCACGCTTAAACCGCTGAACCGATTTAGATGAAATTTGGTATAGAGATAGTTTGAGTCCCGGGAAAGGACGTAGGATAGTTTTTATCCCGATATTCCCCCGGGATTGACACTTATGCAGGTCAAACCGCGGGGCGCTGCTAGTTTATAAACTTCACTTAGAAAAAAATATTTTATTTCCACCTATAGTATAAAGCACTATGTTGTATCACTCGGAAGAAAGTGCGACTCCCAACTCATATAACTGAGCCTCGGACATCAAACTGCACCGTAGTTAGTAATCGGTCACTTTTCCCCTCGGTGAACAATGTACTATTGCTAGAACATAGAGAAGGTCAACGAATTCCAATGGCGCGTACCTAGTAGTGACGACATCAGAGTTTTCGATAGATCAGATGCGCGCGCCCCGCAGTGAGATTCTTATGACGTACCTAATGACGATCAAAAACGAAACGAAAACTTAGGTGAAGTGATACTAAAATGAGCTGTAATTCCACCTGATGCTAAGGATTGACATTATTGATAGCTCAAGTCAAGGTCACTTCACCTAAGTTTTCACGGTGAGATTTTTACAAAATACATAGATCGGCCGATCCACACGAGCTAAAAAGAGTATCCACGCGAGAGAAGATGCATAGACCTATATTTACTTCCTACGTCTCATGTACCCTGGATAGCCAGCCCTGCTAACAGTAAGAGAGTGTCCCTGGAGTTTCTTTCTTTCCTATTTTGTTGGGCCAAATAAACTTATTTTCTGTCGCTCTTTTCTTTCTTGCCTGTTCTTCTCCACGTGTATTTTGAAACAAATGCAAGTTGTTGTGTTACATTTCATGTTGTACTGCATAATAAGTCACCGACGGCGTCACCGACGACGTCACCGTTTGATTGTGAACACCGTTAGTTTATAATCTATCTCGCGAGATTGTACAGGCAGACACAGGCCTCCTCTCTATGAGAGGGAGCAGCCCGTAACCCACCACGCGGACCCAGTGCGGGTTGGTGGATGTCACATGTCTTCGAATATTTGTTTCTAGAGCATGCCGGTTGCGTCACGATTTTTTCCTTCAATGTTTTCAGAGCAGTGGTGATGAAATACTTAATTTACACAAAGTAAAGCACCAGCCTGGGTTCGAAGTTAGAACCCACAACTCGTAAGTCGCGACCATTTCCACTGGGCTACCATTGCTCACAACTAGGCCACCGCTGCTCGAGATTGTAAACTGTCGATATGTTGTGAACTGTACCATACTGATACTGCTAACAATCAAACGTATTCATTTTCGATAATAAACGGGGTTATTGGTAAAACATTAACAACCTCTTAAGAGGTCATTGTACTCGTCATTGTGAACAACTTTTTACTAAGGGACGTAGACCACCTCGCAAACCTATAACACCCTTAGCTCCTCCTCCTCGCCGTACAGTGTTCGGTGCTAATTCGCCTATACCCCGCATGTGCAAACTCATAAACGAACGCAGCAACGTTGACCTCAACGCAGACTCAATTTCGACGTTTGTTGTCAGGCGTAATTAGTATTAGTATCTAATATAATTATCTAGAATTTGAGTACATTAATCTATAAAATTAAATTTATAATTACAAAGAGCATTTTGCATGTGGTGTTTGCCTGTAATTGGTTGTGCAGTAAGATCTAAGACACAATTACTTGTATGTTCCTATCTGTGTAATATCTGTAACAACTGTTGGTGAACCTTAATTAAATAAAAAAATATGACTAAGTGTTAAGGACCCATAATTATAATAATATTATGACCGATATTGTACCAACACTTATCGCAAATAAATTCATTTCATTTCATTTAACGGCTAATTTGTGTTATGATTTGACGGCTAATAATGTCATGTTACGCTTCACCAACAGTGTAACAAACAAAAACAAACGCGTCCAACATTACGAAAAGTAATATTTAATCAAAATAATATCGGTTCGTTTATTTTTATGGCCCAGTGGTAAAGGCCTCGTGTCTCATGCACGAGGACAGTGGGTTCAAATCTGGGCAAGTACCAATGTGACTTTTTCAAATCATATATGTACAGTACGGTCCTTTCCAAGTTTATCTTGGACATTACTGACATCGGTGAAGGAAAACACAATGAGGAAACCTGCACGTATGGTTAATACAGGATAAAATTGAATAGGTGCGTCAAATTAAAATATATAATTCAACATTTTATGAAGAAAATGTAGAGCAGGCACATAAGTGCGCGTAGGCAAGAGATTTGGCAACATCGTCGCGCGCCCTTTTTTTCCGGTCAAAATTAGGTAAATGACCCCTAGTTCAACGCGTTGCCAACTTGCTTGAACTCTGCGATGAATCAAATGGATTGCTTATCAGGCGCGCGCTAAAAATGATAGGTACATACTTTAATTTACTTAATTGCTTGAATAGTTTTTATTATTTATTTGAACGCCGATAATTCGTGTTTACTTGAAGGCAATAACTTAGTTTGCACTATCTAACACGATAATTTACACGATTTATTTCAAGAATTTAGAATTGGGAAATGACAATTTATAATGATTATGTTACATTTATTCATATCCTCCTACCTCCTATTTCGAGTTGGCGCAAGTTTTCAATTTCATCCTGTATAACTAAGTTTGAAATCGCCAATCCGTCTTGAGCAAGCAAGGTAATGCAATGTTAATGCATGCCTTGCACGAGAAGAGGTCTTTGCCCTGGAGTGGAACAGTATCTAATAGGCCGATATAATTTTTTTTTTTACGGTTGTCCCTTTATTCCCACAAGCAGTTACATTACATCGCGACTGTATTCCCGAAGCGTTTAGCAGAGACCCATGAACTTGTCCGGTCGCTTGCGGAATTATTTCTCCACCGCTGTAGACGGTGCTCTACTACTCACCGATATAAATAGGCAATCAATGTATTAGAGGTCAGTAGCAACCGGACTTCCTCTCAGGCCTTACCTACCGAGGAAGTACAACACTAATATAATGAGGGTGCTTTTAGTACTTGGTGTGCTGTGCCTGGCAGCAATATGTTTCGGAACCGAGGCCGACCGCGACGACCAAGCGGTGGCCGCGTCCGGACACCACCACGAGCATGGCGGCGGACATGACCACCATGCGCACCATCACCACGACCACGGCGGCCATGAACACAAAGGACACAAGGGTCATCACCACCACCACAAGGGCGACCATGGTGACCATGGCAAGCATCACCATGCAGAACACCACCACGGGCATGGTGGCGGCCACAAAAAGCACTGGGATGAGCACGACCACCACGGTGAACACCATGAGCACGGACACCACCACAAGGGTGGCAAGCACGGACACCACGAGCATCACGACAAGGGCGAACACGTCGACGGCTACCACAAGAAGCACCACAAGGATCACTTCCACAAGGACCACCACTTCCACGACGGCCACCACCACGAAGGCAAACACCACAAGCACCATCACCACCACGGACACCACGAGAAAGACGGCGGACATCACAAGAAGGGCGGTCACCATCACTCCGGTCACCACGAGGGACATCATGGCAAACACGGCCACCACGACAAGCACCACCACGACGAGGACCACAAGGAACACAAGGGGCACCACGGACACGAAGGACACCACCACCACCACCACGATCATGGCAAGAAGGGCGAGCACGACGACCACAAACACTGGGGCTTCCACCACGGCAAGCACTGATACCACTATGTATCCTGATTGTTATGAATTCCTATTGTTAAGAAAGGAAGTTGTTATCGTTGTTGTTTTTATGTTTATAAGTACAAAGTAAATATTAATTTTTAAATCTATTGTTTTCTCTCTCTCCTCATTTTCAGCCTTGAGATAAATAGGTAATAACGAAGTTAAAGACAATCAATAGGTAAATGTAATATGTTAGATGCTAATTTCCTTTAGTGAGCGATTGTCGTTACCTAGGTCATCGTTTTAAATTCTTGATGTATAAAGCTTTAAACTCCAACTTCCGTTACCATTAATTTAGTTGTAGGCCTGTAGGTACACACGACTTCACATCAAGCTATATTTTACCAGTTTTAGATGACCTCGCATTGTACAGGTTTTTCGTACAATCAGAAGTCAGCTGAAACTGGTTTTATGTATAGCTTGATGTGTACAGTGTAAGTACATACATACCTATAATATTTATCCAAATGAACATTCGTTAGAAGACTGTTAAAAAAAAACCGGGCAAGAGCGAGTCGGTCTCGCGCACCGAGGGTTCCGTACCATCATAATATGTTTTTAAATTTTCATCGGCGAGGCCTATATTCGTATGATAATTTTAACACTGCGCACTGCGGTGTAGAATATTGCAGTTTTAGGTCAGCACCAGCTCTTGACCGATAGTGGAACTAGTGTAACTTTTGTTGATGATTTCTGAAAAAGTGTGCTATTTAGAGACATCGTTTTCTTTTTTCCGTAATCTTTACAGAAACTTCTATCACATAGAACTATTTGAGTTTTTTCTCTTTGCAAACTTCGGAGATAAGGGGGGGGGGGGAGAACAGTATTTTTTTTAAAGAAAAATGTTTGAGAAGATGCAAACTGCGCTATTTCATATGATACCCCACATGCCCTAGTAGCCCCACTTTGAATTTTTCAGACCCCCTTTCAGTCCCCGTTGCAAAAAATATACAAATATTTTTATTTCTTTCTTATTTGTAACATAGTCAATATAATCATCTAAAACTATTCCAAATTTAGTAATAATACCATTTTGGTATGGACCCCTAAAAAGAAAAATGTTTGAGAATATGCAAACTGCGCTCTTTCATATGATACCCCATATGCCCCCGTAGCCCCACACAATTTTTCAGAACCCCTTTCAGATCCCAGTTGCAAAAAAAAATTAAAAAAAATTTCTTTCTTATTTGCAAAATAGTTGGGCAAACGTCATCTAAAACTATTCCAAATTTCAAGTTGATAGCATTAGTAGTTCTTGAGATATCCAGCTGTGACAGAAAGACAGACTGAGTCTCACCATAAGGGTTCCGTTTTACCATTTTGGTACGGAACCCTATTGTCTGTGTGGTGCCGGACTTAAAGAATAGCACCAACCCTTACTTCCCGTGGGTGTCGTAAAAGGCGACTAAGGATCGTACCGGAGAATGGGCAGCAGCGTTCTCTATGTATTCCACCATCATATCATACTGCGATCGCCAACCCGCCTGCCAAGCGTGGCGATTATTGCAAACCCTCCCAAAATTGGGGGAGGCCTATATCCAGCAGTGGACGTCTATCGGCTGAAACGACGACGGAACCCTAAAAACAAGTTGTAGATGAAAAATACCTAATCTAAGTATATTTACCTACATCTCATCATCTGCCTAGCCTTTTCCCAACTATGTTGGGGTCGGCTACCAGTCTAACCGGATGCAGCTGAATACCAGTATTTTACATGGAGCGACTGCCTATCTGACCTTCACAACCCAGTTACTGGGAAATACGATACCCCTTGGTAAGACTGGTTGTCAGACTTTCAGGCTTCTGACGACCCGTAACGACT
This sequence comes from Mesoligia furuncula, assembly GCA_916614155.1. Taxonomy (NCBI): domain Eukaryota; kingdom Metazoa; phylum Arthropoda; class Insecta; order Lepidoptera; family Noctuidae; genus Mesoligia; species Mesoligia furuncula. The sequence continues at coordinate 12,897,913 of OU744799.1, read as the reverse complement.
GTCAAAGATCCACGAATGACAGCCGGGACCAACGGCTTAACGTGCTTTCCGAGGCACGGAGGGGTCACGGTATGTAAAGATGGATGGATGGATATTTACCTACATCTATACATAATAATAAAATCGTAACAAAGCCTTTATATTGAAAAAACTTTATATTGAATTTTTATTAAAGTAATTTTTGCGAGGCTTGGGAGCGATTCTAATGTCAATACCTACTTACATATAATTTGTAGAATGTTTGTCTGTTTGTCGGAATGTAGATGTAGGTTCCAGCATCACGCAAAAACTACCGGAGAGATTTTGTTCAAATTTTGCAACTCTCGTCAGGCTGTAGGCGCTATTTGCTATGGGGATGAGTAATATTGCAATTTATTAGTATTCTTCAATCAATTTATCAAAAAAATCAATTCAGCCTATTGCAATCCACTGCTGGACATAGGCCTCTCCCAGGCGGCGCCACAACACTCTGTCCTCCACCTTCCGCAACATTTACCGCGATTCTTCAATGTTTTACCGCAAATTGTAAAAAGATGAGCCAAAAGTTAAAGATTTAACCTATTAAATGATTATCACAGAGATCCAAAGATCTCCTTGGAGAGAGGAGGCTCGTGTCCCAGCAGTGGGAACATTATAGGCTGATTATATAAATGATTATCATCACGCCATACCTTTATGGAGCTAAGCAGTCAATCACGAGATATACAGGGTGGATTTTTGAGATGGGGTAATATGGGCAGGTACTTTAACCGTTGTTGCTGCAAGAAAACAGTTTTAGGCATCGTTCTAATAGAACGCGAATGCGCGATCATCGCAGGTTCGCGCGAATTTTACTCGTCGAACACGCGATCAAACTATATATTGAACTCGACACCTATTCGAGGTGTCCTAACTGGGAATCGCACGACGCGGTCGCGCGACTCCAATCTTTGAAAATCTATAAAATATATAAATCTATAGAATATATAATTAAGTCATCCAAATATTACCTGACACCAAAAATTGAGCGTCTGTGACGTCCATGGTTGTTGGTACCGACCGGGACCGTGCCAGTGCCAAACTAAGTACCTACTCCACGGTCGCTCGCGTCGTGAATTCGCGCTATGATCACGTATTCGCGTCCTATTAGGACATCCAGTTTTTGCTATCGCGCGAACACGCGATGGTCGCGTTGTCGCTTACTCGCACGATGATCGCGTTCTATTAGAACGATGCCTTCGATCGGAGGCTATTCTTAACACCACTGAGGTTTGAGAACTAGAAAAGTCATAAATCGCAAAAAATCTTCTGATACATTTCGTTGATGATAAGAGAACACAATACAATACCAGTGTATCACAACCATATCACAACAGTAAAATTATTTCATTACTTCAATCAGTGGGCTGAATAATATATTTTTTTATAGGGCTGCCTACGTAATCCCAAAAGTAGTTACATAACATCACGACTGTATTCTCGAAGCGTTTAGCAGAGGTAGGTATAATTATTATGGTACACCATACATTTCGCAATTATGTTAGGTCCTAATGCCTGTATTGCCATCAACCGGTCTCAAATCCTGACTCCGGGTTCACTGGGCTGCTACTGAGAAATTCCAGATGGAAAAACATAAAACTTTGCCCGACCTGGGATTCGAACCCATTACTACATGCTTAGCAATCGCGCTTGCGACCACTACAACAACGAGGCTGACAAAGGTAGTTATTAAGCTTTGAATGGAAACTCAATTATTATAATAAATAATAGCCTCCCGAGCTCCCGACCGATTACGGTCACGGTGGCCAATCTCAACGGAGATTAGCCAAGTAAGGGAGAGTGGGGTAATCGCGGACGGCGGGTAATGGCGGACACGCCAGTATAACTGTGTTAGAAAAGGATGAAAGATATTCTCAATGACGCAATCGCGAGTCGAGCCCGAACATAGTGCCGGACAGTGAGTGGTGCAGTGAGGTCGCACTCGGCGTTCAAGGTATGTAACTTGATTTTTTTTTCATTAATTTCATCTAATTTTGGACTAAAATTGAATAGGTGTATAATATCTTAGGTATTACATAGAAATCTGGTATTTTTTAAGTGAATTAACGTCTAATGCAATAATGTTTTAAAGTACTCGCCACGTGTATCACGCGATCGTAACCTCAAATAAAAAAATAGTTTTGCGTATTTGTGAGCATCGTCTAATGGCGGACGGTTTGAATGGGGTAATCTCGACCGTCCGTGATTACCCCTAAACGGTCAAATTATCATCTTATATTGTATTTTTTTTCTCTGAAATATACCTACGCATTTCAGATGCCGCGCAACTACCAAAGAAAGACGGTGACCAAATATAAATTAGAAGACTTAGAAAGAGCCGTTCAGGATGTAAAGAATAAATCAATGTCGTTAGGAAAAGCAGCCACTATTTATTGTATTCCAAAAAGTACCATACACGACTATCTCAAGAAAGAAGTTATAAAGGAACCAAAAACTGGAAGGAAGGCCATATTTACTAATGAACAAGAAAAAGAGTTAGAAGAACATATAGTAAAATGCAGTAAATTATTTTATGGTTTAACTATAGAGATGGTACGAAAAATAGCGTTTAAGTTTGCTGAAGTGAATAATTTGAAGCATAGTTTTGACAATACTGCTCAAATGGCAGGAAAAGAATGGTTCTATGGTTTTAAAAAAAGGCACCCTAATATTTCACTACGTAAGCCCGAGTCTACTTCTATCAATAGAATAACAGCTTTTAATGAAACGGAAGTAAAAATGTTCTTCAACAACTTGGAAACTTTGCAAACAAAGTACCACTTTGATGCCAATCATATTTACAATGTTGACGAGACAGGCATTTCTAATGTCCAAAGAAATTCAAGGATTTTAGCACCGAAAGGTCAGAAACAAGTCGGCATGGCAACAAGTGGTGAAAGAGGCACTACAACAACAGTTGTTTGCGCATTAAGTGCTTCAGGAAAATATGTTCCTCCATTTTTTATTTTTAAGAGGAAGCGGATGAATGCTCATTTACTGCGAGGGGGCAATGCTGATATGATAGCAGCAGTTAGCGATTCAGGTTGGATTAATGTGAACCTATTCGTAGATTGGTTACATCATTTCATCTCCTTTGCTAAGCCAACTGTTGAAGAACCAATTCTACTTATTTTAGATAATCACGAAAGTCATGTTAGCCTTGCTTGCTATCTGCTTTGTCGCCAGAATGGAATAATATTATTATCCCTTCCTCCTCATACGTCCCACCGCTTACAACCACTGGATTTAACATATTTTGGACCCCTCAAGACTGCATACAATAGAGAATGCGACTTATACATGGCTTCAAATGTAGGCCGAAAAATTACACAGTACGAAGTTGTTGAACTTTTTACAAAAGCTTTCAATCGTATCAGCAATATAGAGAAAGCAGCAAACGGTTTTCGGGCAGCTGGTATTTGGCCATTAGATACAACTAAATTTGATGATCAATTTGTAGATGCATCATCACTACTTGAAAATTCCACTGGCAATTTGCAAAGAGCAGTGACACCTGAATTACAGATAGTACCAACACCGAATGTGCAACAGACACTAGTAACTCCTTTATCTGTGTTGGACAAATCAATTCCACTAGAAGATATTGTCAATATTCCCAAACTGCCAAAACCGAAAAGTAAACAAACATCTAGAAAAAAACATTCAATTATAATAACCAGCACTCCTATGAAAGACACTTTAGAAGAAAAAGAACAAAAAAAGATAAACAAGGAGCAGATGAAAGAAAGCGAAAAGACTGTAAGTACCACTGAAAAGAAGAAAGGTGTGAAGAATCTCAAAGCATTTGCAAATGAAAACATTGCAATGAACGCTCAAGATATGCACATACCGCACAAGAAAAAGAAAGTAAATGAAGGAGCTATACAGAATAATGAGTATTATTGCCTAATTTGTTCTGAAAAGTATGAAGATCCTCCGAGAGAAGACTGGATAAAATGTTACAAATGTAATTTATGGGCCCATGAAAACTGCACGAGTGGTGGTGCCAGCACATCAAGGGGATTTGTCTGTGACTTCTGTACCAATTAGATAATGTTCGAGATTACCCCATGCGCGTCCGTAATTACCCCTCGCGCTGCGGGGTAATCTCGAACACTAAGGTTTTATTTTTTGGTTAGAATTTGATTTTATTCTGAAAATTTATCTACGTTGATTATGAGAACTTAAGATTGATTAGTTTAAGTAAACATTTAGTAATAAATAAGTTTCTTCACTTAATCTAGTTTTGTTTTATTTCAGTTCTCCCTTAAGTGTTCGTAGTTACCCCACTCTCCCCTACGTAGGAGATATTATAGTGCACAAGTGTGTGCGTAAACACAGATAGCTCTCGGTTCCTTTACTCTCATAGTCCGATGGGACGCCAATCCGACACGACCGGGGAGAGATCAGGCGTGAGACCAACGGCTTTACGTGATTTCCGAGGCACGGGGGCATTAAACCACCAACTTCCAAACTCCGGGCTGTTACTGAGAAATTCCTAATTTAAAACTCAATAACACTGTCCATCCTGGGAATCAAACCCAGGACCCCACGCTCAGCAGCCGCGCTTGCAACCACGAGACCAACGGGACAGTCAATTATTATGGTGTAAGGAGAAATGCGCAAATGATTTTGTTTTCCTTAACTAAAATCTCTATGGCTATTTAAAACGTGCAGTGTGCCATGTCTTATCTATAAGAAGTCTGGTTACAACTGATAATCATACTTGAATTTACAGCTCTAGAATAAGATATCAATCAATTCAGCCTACCGCAGTCCACTGCCGGACATAGGCCTCTCCCAGGCTGCGCCACCACACCCTGTCCTCCGCCTTCCGCATCCAGTTTGCCTTAGGCACCTTCATTAGGTCGTCGGCCATCTGGCCACAATTATCATTATCTGACGTCATCTGACGGTCGGACTGGTCCACAAATTCATGGTCGCTCAGCGCGCTATGGACCGAACTAGGCTTGGAGTTTGTTTAGAGGTTAAAATCAGGACTGAAGTTTTGCGAAAAGAACCGAAGTTACCGACATAGCTTGCAGAGTAAGCAAACTGAAGTGGCAGTGGGCTGACCAAGTTTGTCGAAGGACTGATGGCCGGTGGTGCGGACGAGTTCTGGAGTGGAGTGCACCCCAGAACAAAATGTACCTATAGGTAGTTAGAATTACGCAAGCACGACATACTATGCCCTTGGCGGTTTTTTTAAGAACTTTTCTCATATTCTGTTTAGGTATGGGTACTCACCAAAAACATTTTTATGTAAAATGTTGCCAAGACGAGACCACATATGCCTCGCACTGTCAAAAAGTTATCAGATCTCACGTAGAGCCTAGCTTCTAACTCTACAAGCCCTAACTTCACAAACTCTACACCTTAGTCAAAATATGAGGCTTGGCCGTTTCGCCACTATAAGAACTATTGTATAACAGAAAAATAATGAACAGTGAATACATTTTTCACCTTACGCCCATGTGTTGGTAGCGAAACGGCCAAACCACATATTTTGTGTAGAGTTTGTGAAGTTATGGCTTGTAGAGTTAGGGCGTGTAGAGCGAAAGCTTGGCTCTACATGAAATCTGATAACTTTTTGACAGTGCGACCCATAAATGTGGTCTCGTCTTGGCAACATTTTACATGAAAATATTTCTGATGGGATTTCATCTTTTTGTAAGTTGCTTACCAAAAATATTTTTTTTTCTTGATGGTGATTTACTAAAAATCCCGAAATATGTAATTTATTATTTAGAACGAGTCCATATATCAATTTTCAGACCTCTAGCATTGAAATTTTCGGAAGTCACATACAAAATTCCATCCCCTAGTTTAAGGGGTTGGGGGTAAAAGTTACAAGTTTTAGATTTTTTTGGTATTTGTGTACTAATACTAGCTTACACACCAAATTTCAGCTTTCTAGGACTTCAGGAAGTACCCTAAGAGTTTTGATGATCATCAGTCAGTGACGAAATCGGGGTTTTTAGATATCAATAAAATGTAAAGTATAAGAGCTATGAAATTGAAACTTTATATGTTTAATTCAGTATTGACATCATATCCCGAGAATTTTGTTTATCTGATATAATCCAAACCCAAGTTATGAGGGGTCAAAAAAACGACGGAACGCTTGGAGAAAAAGTAGGTAGTGCCCTTGCGCTTCGCGTGGCGCGTCTTGGCGGGGCCACTCCCGTGCCCCCAGATATGTCAACCACAACATTCAGAGTCAAACTCGTTAAAGTATGTTGGATTGGATGTTTCCATTCTGAAACTACGGATGAGTCATAAGAGCCGGGAAGCACCTAGAAATAAGTACCTATATAGATATACCTACTTACCACGTCCTCTTGGGGGATGCCTATGTCCAGCAATGGACGTATTTCGGCTGAAATGATGATAATGACGTATAGATATTAAGTTGTTGACGTATCTATATTATTTTTCGGTATCAATCTTAAACATCCATAAACATAACATCTCAACACCTCCTCAAAGGGGTACCTACACAGAGATGCTAACAGCCACCTGTAGCTACCAGGCCTCCATCAAAGTTTTGCCAGATATGTTTAAGTCAACTAGCTTCATCTTTCTGACTGACCGACCCCTTGACAATTCAAAAGTGCCTGTAATTGGTTGAATTGAAATAAATGCTTTGAGTTTTGAGTTTGAGTCCCATGTAACGGGAGTGAGGCTATTGCTATATAGTTGCCGTATTCTGGATATGTGCCCGGTTAATGGTTGCTACTTACCCAATGGAAAACCTAGTAACAGAGGGCTCAACCCGAGGATCGACGAACTCTGGACTTTAAACGCTTCACAGTCGCACTGGTAACCACTTTAGTCAAACCAATGAACGTAATCATGATTAAGTAATTATGTACTTATATAAAAAATAATGAATTAGCTTTTTAGTTTTTAGGTACGGAGCAGGTACGGAACAAAAGAACTAATTTGGTAATAAAAACTGAATTGCTATGAAGTGCCGACCTACCTTCCACAGCGCAGGTTCTGTGAACACGTTCATTGTTTATGAATTAACTGATAAGTACCTGTATCTATTATTTTTTTTGCGTAGGCATTTAGACATGTCGCAATGGTAAGGCGTAACGCGTTCCGAGCTGGTCGGCGTGGCGTCCTTGCCAATGGTTTCACCGTCTGCAACCCGCAAATCTAATGATATAAAATGCTCTCACAGGCGGTTTAGAAGCAGTTCAGTCCAAGTAGTCAATACAGAACAAATAGTGAAGTAGAACAATAACAATGAGGTCGCTAGTCGCCCTTGCCGTGCTAGCATGTGTCGTAGTAGCGTGTTCGGGACGAGAGGAGGAGCAGGGAGACCTGGTCGCTGCGGCCAGCCACCACGGCCACCATCACGAGGAAGGCGGTGGCAAGGAGCACCACGAACACCATCACCATGAACACGGAGAAAAGGGACACAAAGGACATAAAGGACATCATCACCATCACAAAGGAGAACATGGTCACCACGGCAAACACCACAAAGCTGGACACCATCACGAGCACGGAGGCCATCACAAGAAGCACTGGGATGAGCACGACCACCACGGCAAACACCACGAGCACGGACACCATCACAAGGGCGGCAAGCACCACCACAAGAAACATCACGATAAGGGCGAGGAAGTTGAGGGCTACCACAAGAAGTACCACAAGGACGAGTACCACAAGGATCATCACTTTTACGATGACCACCACAAGGAAGGCAAGCACCACAAACACGGCCACCACCACGGACACCACGAGAAGAAAGGTGGTGGTCACAAAAAAGGCGGTCACCATCACTCCGGTCATCACGAAGAGCACCATGGCAAACACGGCCACCACGACAAGCATCATTACGATGAGGACCACAAGGGACACAAGGGGCACCACGGACACGAAGAGCACCACCACGACCACCATGACCACGGCAAGAAAGGAGGCCATGAGGATCACAAACACTGGGGATTCCACCACGGCAAGCACTGATATTACTGATAAGATTATGTTATTGTTTACTTTGTTACTTTACGCAAATTACCTCTTTGTAAATAAACTAAAACCAATTTAAAAAATGACATCTTTTTACTCCCCTCCTTTTCATTCATACAAAATTTTACCTATCCATACAATCTGGTAGGGACCATTAGTTCAGCCAGGATTCAGACTGGCTAAAGTAGACTCATCTCTTATGGGGTAGTTTTTAAATCGTTATAATAAAATACCTTCCCATTCTTCAACCGAATGAGACAAAATTCAAGTCTTATAGAAAACGCACACTATGCAGGCAGACATATTATAAGTTAGGGGATTAAATCGCTGATAAAAATGCCTGGCTCAATGCTATTTCTGCTCCACAACCACAACTAATTAATTAACACTTGAAAATGCTGTTGGAGTTGCTGAAGATTGTAAGACTATCTTTGTATTGTATAAACTCAATATCCTTTGAATTATATAATGCATAGCACAGATGTGAGTTCTATGTACTTAGAGCTACCATTTACCGGGTAATAATATATCTTTCATTGTCTTTCATTCATCATTTCATTTTCTTGCTCACTCAAACGTCTCGCTGACGGTGGCGTGTAGTTACGTGCTCTGTGGAGGCGTGTGTGTTGGATCATTTAGCTCCCTTGAAAATGGTTGAGCAGAATGGTGCTGATCCATGCGTCATGTTCTTTAATGGGCGCCGTCAGTTAGGGCTGGTCATCATTTAGCTGCCTCGGCTTATTTTTAATTATTTTATTTTTGGATTGTTGTTTTCATACTATTTGCTGTACCTACTCTGGACGCTTTTTACATCGTTGTCACATATAATTAAATTCAAGATTAATGTAAAATTATAATTCAAAAGAGTGTCCATGGAGATCTTGCCCGTTCTTCTCCGTAGGTACCTACTACGCTTTGGAATGGGCAACTAGCTTCATATTTTCTGACTAACCGACTTCTTGACAATTCAAAAGTGCCTGTAAATGGTTTAATTGAAATAAATGCTTTGAGTTTGAGTTTGACTATACAGCTGATACTGAACAATAAAAGTTCCAATAAAGCAAATGAATAAGTGCCACTATTAACTATAATTAGCTGTCGATCTAACGGAACTAATTCAGTTTAACCATAACATGATGTCGTCACTGCCACCGCGTCGTCGCCGTCGCGGAATCATTCATCCAGAAATCTGCAGCAACAATTGCCAAACACCACTCTGTAATCGACATCAGATGAAAGCGATCTAATCTATAAATTCAAAGTGCGGAAACAGTTTTGACACTGTTATAGTAGCTTTGGTGACGGCTACGTCTTTAGTCGAGCCAAGCAAAGTGAGTTGGACTTTTTTTATACATATTAATGGCCTTAAAGTTAGATATACAATATGTTTGTATTATATGTGTTTGTATTAAATAAATTACAATTGATTTAATTATTTTTTTCAGTCATGAGGCTCCTGTTTTTAATAGAGCTTCTGGCATGCGTGGTGCTATTCGCGCATGCTCGAAATGTAGCCAATGTTAAAGGTGAAAAGGAGATCACGCCCAAGGCCGCCCCGGAATTAGCCGCCGCACCCACAGGCGGTGACCTGTCGGCAGCTGGCACTAGCGGCGACCAGGCGATAGCGGGTACCGAACACAAAAAGGCGGAAGGCCATGCCAAGGCCAAGGACAGCCACCACGAAAGTGGCGGCGGTCATGAACACCATGCCCATCACCACGAGGAGCACGGAGATAAAGGTGATAAGGGATACAAGTCGCATCACCACCACGATAAAGGCGAGCACGGACACGACGCGAAACACCACCACGAAGGACATCACGATGAACACGGAGGGCACAAGAAGAAGCACCACGATGAACACGACCACCACGGCGAACACCATGAGGCCGCGCACGGGCACAAAGGAGGGAAATTCGGACACAAAAAAGGACACAAAAAGGGTTCAAAGACCACCGGTTTCCACCATAAATCCCATAAAGACGAATTTCACAAGGAACACAAGTTCTACGACGACTTCCACAAGGGAGGACACCATCACAAGCACGGTGACTTCCACGGACATCATGACAAGAAGGGCGGTCACCACAAGAAAGGCGGTCACCATGAAAAGGGTCATCACGAGAAACACCATGGCAAGAAGGGGCATCACGACAAAGGACATTACGACGAAGACCACAAAGGGCACAAGGGCCATCACGGCCACGAGGAACACTTTGCGCACCACCACGACCACGGCAAGAAGGGCGGACATGCCGGCGGCAAGGAACATGGTTACAGTCACGCAAAGAAAGCGTAAAGAGGACAAGACGTACCCACTTAATTATTTGTTATATTATGTTGTTGTTGTTGTTTCATATTGTTATGTTTTTCAACAAGTCATTGTACATAAAAGTTTACGTAAGACATAATTAATTTAAATTAAAATTCAATTCGAAGTTGTCTCGTGACTATCTCTCATTTTCAAACCCAAATTAACAAATTATTATTAACTGCACATTTCGCATTATGTATTTTGCACCGGTCAAGTGCTTGTCGGACTACGTACAGTAAAAGGTTCCGTAGTTAGGATGAATATTTACGCGTGCACAGATTGATTTAACAACCGCAAAAATGAGTTTATAGTTCATAGTATTTCTCGAAAAAACTGAAAGACAAAGTTATTACTGCGGTTGCAACCGAAAATAAAAAAAAATAAATTTAAAAAAGTCACTTTTAAGCAAATCATCATCTAGGTCCAAGATTTAGTGTCAATAGTCTCTCGAATAAAATAACTGTGTCATCGGGGCGTACGGATCGATCGACATGACGAAATTATAAGAACTTAAGAACCCTAAAAAGAAATCAAGTAGACAATTGCACAAAAAACGAGTTATAAACATAATGTGGTGATGCAAGCAACCAGAGCAAGAAACGACACAATTATTTTATTTTAAATTTATTCAATAGAAAGTTGCATAAGATTTACAACAAAGCCATCAGTGGAGCTAGATGGTCAAACTCAATCTTCTCAGTAATGTTCTTAGTCTTTATGTTTTCATCTTGGTTGGCAATGAAGATCAGATTTCCATCATCTCTCCATCCATATTTTTTCACCCAGTGTTTCAAGGTCACATCTAAAACCAATCACAAGCAGAATTTTTAAACTGTGTAGGTAATTTTAAACTGTAAGGTCAAATGGACTGGTGTCAGCTCCACGTCAATGCACTTATGTTGCGTACGGGTGCGAAAATCGATTATTCGATTCACCCCAGCTAACTGTGTAAGTATTGGAAATATGAATTGAATTAATCTATACTAATATTATACAGAGGTAAAGTTTGCGAGATTGTAGAGGGCAATCTTCGGAACTACTGATTACATCCCGAAAATTCTTTCACTAAATGAGAAGCTATGAAGGTATGCCTGAGTGTTTATTCCCAAGTGTCATAGGGTATGTTTTATGTTCACACGAGAAACTTCACGCGAACATAGTCGTCGGTAGAAGCCAGTAGTCAATAAAAAAAACCTTTGAAAGGGTGTGTACTATGTATAATGAAATCTATTAAAACATCCATCCAAAACATACACATACATGTTATTGGTTAAAAGCCATCAACCTGCTATGGCTTCTTCTTGGGTCAGGCATAAGTTCATAGCATAACACTTAAAATAAAAAAGGAGCATTTTAGTTAAATATGAATATGGGAGGTATTTTATTGATCTGAGAGGCAATTCTCTCAAGTAGTATGTATGATTCATAATATCTTGTGTTCTGTAGCTTCTACTTACCACCACGGGTAACAAGGTGTGTTTATGTATGCATACTTTTATATGAAACTAGCGAGTGCCCAACATGTTGCAATGCTTTTTCATTTATTGTTAGGAACCTTCTCCGGAACACAACAACTTACCAAAGTTTCATCACAATTGTTAAATAGTTATATTATTTTTACTAACCGTCAATGCCTCCCAATAAGTTAGCAAGGTTGTTCTTATCAATTGTCTGGAAAGTAATGCCAACCACGTGGCACACAAACTTCCGGATGGAGTCATGGAAACCACTGATACGGTTGCAAAGCTCTGGCATTTGATGTACTCTGTTCCAGAACTGTGCAAAGTCACACTGCTCTAGAATGTCAGCCAAATATTTGATTTGTGATATTGTCTCATTCTCCACCTAAAACAGATATAACGCATTGAGTTAATACAATAATTTCAAATAACTAATAAACAAAATGAATTAACTTATAATTAACTATTGTACTTCAGTTCCAGAGTTTATATATTCATTTAAGGACTACAAAGAGTTGCGAGGAAGAAGACATTGCGCCAACTCCAAAAGAATGATGGTGATGATGAGAATTGTTATATATCTAAAGCCTAGATTTATTATAAATAATATTTTTTCTCAAAAACACTTACCACAGATTCAAGAAGCAGACATTTGCAAAGTGTAAAATCTGTATGTGGGAAATTAGTCAAGGCTTTCAAAAGAATCTGGCATGTTATATCAGCATTGAACTTCTCTGGATTGAATTGGTACAGTTTTAAAACTGCCAGATTTGCTTCCAAATCATAAGTATTCTCTCGTGACTGCATTTCAACATACCTCTCCAAGGTTTGAAGATTGGCGGGATTGTATCTATAAACATGTCATACAATGTTAGCAACGGATATTTTTATGCAACAGGCTGCATTTTATTATAAAATTAATTAGTATAGTAATACCTACTACAAAACATAAAATTTCCAAAGCCCCTACATAACCTTACACAACACTGAATATTAATGCCGGAACTTACCTTTCAATACTTTTTAGTATGGTTGCGACGGTTTGCTTCATAGTTTCAGCCATTGTAAACGCTAATTGAATCTCAATCTAAAGAGAAAATAAAAAATAATTCAAGAAGCGTGGCATTCATTAACTTACACAGCTACAGCTACAGCACAGACTCAGATTATACTTTTTGATAGCTACAGTCACTGTCACTACTGTCAGTGAATATTGACAGGACAGTTAGTTGACATCATTGAGGTAGGAAAGTTGACATTGATCATTGACATACATTTTGACCCTTAGAGTAAGAAAGCTATAGAGCATCGGGTAGCGTGGCCACACATGAGACAAAAAACTAACTTAACTAACATAGGCTACATAAGTAGCTGCCTTGAAAAAACTGGCACGCAGTGAGAGACGGAAATAGTATAGCTTTATCCTTTTCTGTTACTTATAATAACTCAATACTTTATCCCTTTCTTGTGCAAATGAAATGGAGCTACCCGCCGTCTATACTTTTCTTTGTCTAAGATTTTGACCCTTTTTTATGTAAAAGCCAGAAGGATTTTTTTTTTTTTTTTCGTGACTTGGTTACCGAGTCATAAAGAATATTGGAGAACCCGAGAAAACAGGAGAATCAGAAACAGACTGGCATATAGCCGTGTCTACACGCTTCTCCTTGCTTATAATCATTACTTATCAAAAAATACCAATATTTACAAACGCACAAACACGTGGAAGCATCACAAGCGCTTGCTGCGCACATGCTTTCTATGAAGATTTGACATGGAGCAGCTGCCTTTCTGGCCTCCATACACGACACGCGGCCCAGTTATTATCCATCAGTATCACTATACGCACTTTATACAAAATTCCGGTCAGTGGGTCGTCTTAGTCCGACAGTGATGCCTTATGAGGATAAGATAGTAGAACGAGTGATTCCAACAATACAGTACTTACTAATCCCATGTTCCGACTGGACTGATGATGATTGACAATGACACATGTGACAAGTCTGTCTGACAAATTGACATTTCGATGGATTTCAATTTCGATTACGGCGGTGGAGGCAACTAAACCACAATTAAACAGTGTGAACTGAATTTTGTGATACTTTTCGCCTCATAACGAATATGGAAAGACGGTGCTTGAGATAAACATAATAAAGTAGAGGCCATTCATTTACTGGAAATTTATTACAGGCAAAAAACGTTCGTCAACACAGTCTTTCAGACTAGTTCAATACTATCAAAAAGTGAAAATCAGACTTTAAAATGGATCAAATGCTTCCAAGTCCGTACAACATACCTGGCATAGGTACTCCTTTGCATCAGCCAGAAGAGGATCAACAGATTTTGCCAAATGCTATGCAACAGCAGCATCAGCAACAACAACAACAGCAGCAACATGCCCTCGCCGCGATGGGCTCCTCACCGCTCGTCGGCTTTGGTTCATCGCTAATGGGAACTCCTCAAAGATCAGTTCATACTTATGCGCCAGCCGCCAGCTATGCTACACCTCAACAAATGATGCAGCCACAAACACCAGTAATTATCATTTTATATTAACCTTTTATGCAATACAGCAAAAGTTATAGTTCTCTAATCATGAAAAATTACATTATCTCACAAGATACTGCTTTACATAGATTATAGTTAGATTCTGCCTTCCTACACCCTGATTTTCTTACAAGAATTCACTTAACTAATGCAATCTCTCCAGAACAAAATGATACTACCTAAAATTTACTACAGAATATATTCAAAATCTTTTTTAGTCACACTCAAAAATTTTATTAAATTACCACAAACATTGTTACTAAGTATATTGTATTAATAAGTACTTATATTTTTTATTTAGCAAAACTTAATGTCACCAATGATAACAAGTGGCAGTCTGGCAGGCCAACAGATGCTCAGCCAGGCCAGTCCTGCACCTATGACACCCATGACCCCACACTCGGCTGACCCTGGCATCTTACCACAGTTGCAGTAAGTACTTTGAACAATTTTTTTATAATCAGAGCCAATAAAATGTATAATGACATTGAGACAGAAGATAAAATTTTTCAGTCCTCTGGAAGTAGTTGAAAACAAATAATGTGAATAGATAAATAATCAAAATATTATTTCCTATTATTTCAGAAATATTGTCTCAACAGTGAACCTAAATTGTAAATTAGACCTAAAAAAAATTGCTCTCCATGCAAGAAATGCAGAATATAACCCAAAGAGATTTGCTGCGGTCATTATGAGAATAAGAGAACCTAGAACTACAGCACTGATATTTTCTTCAGGAAAGATGGTTTGCACAGGTGCCAAAAGTGAAGAAGACTCTCGTCTCGCTGCTCGGAAATATGCTAGAATTATTCAGAAACTTGGTTTTTATGTAAGCATGAACTATTTCTTCTTCTTAGTGTCGTCGTCGTCGTTTCAGCCGATAGACGTCCACTGCTGGACATAGGCCTCCCCCAATTTTGGGGGGGGTTTGCCATAATCGCCACGCTTGGCAGGCGGGTTGGCGATCGCAGTATGGTATGATGGTGGAATAAATAGAGAACGCTGCTGCCCATTCTCCAGTAAGACCCTTAGTCGCCTTTTACGACACCCACGGGAAGTAAGGGGTGGTGCAATTCTTTAAGTCCGGCACCACACAGACATTCTTAGTGTGTTGCTGGCAATCTATAAGGACTCGGCCCAGAATTCAGCTATGTCTTTGGTACGATCACTAGCATCCATTAGTTTCTGTAATGTGCAGATGACAGGGCACAATTTTAAGTATCCCATAGTTTGTGGAACATCACCGCATTTGCACTCCAAGGTGAAGTTGTCTATGAATCTCCATATGAACAGGTTTTCCTCGCTTCGGCCAATCATTCAACAGTTCATACACCTGATCCACCAGAGGTGTATGAACTGATAATATTGCAATAGCCATCTAGATAATAGGAAGTTAAGTATTGATATTATTGTAATAGATTGGTCACAATAATATTTCTCACTTATACAAAAGGCATACAGCATCTAATATCACATCAATGTTGTTAATAAAGTTGAGTTATAGTGACCATTACTAAGTTGATGATATAAGAGAAATGAAAATACTTTTTATACTGGTACACCTCTACCTAACAGCCTGGCCACGACTTTTGGCTTAGCGGGAAGCGGCGCGGTGTCTTACTGCTAGCGGTGCGTCGTGGCATGGTTCATACCTTTTTAGGGTTCCGTACCCAAAGGGTAAAAACGGGACCCTATTACTAAGACTTCGCTGTCTGTCCGTCTGTCCGTCTGTCCGTCTGTCTGTCTGTCTGTCACCAGGCTGTATCTCAAGAACCGCGATAGCTAGACAGTTGAAATTTTCACACATGATGTATTTCTGTTGCCGCTATAACAACAAATACTAAAAACAAAATAAAATAAATATTTAAGGGGGGCTCCCATACAACAAACGCGATTTTTTTGCCCTTTTTTGCTCGATATCAAAAATGGCAACAGGTAGGCACTTGAAATATTCACAAAATACTCAGTTGTATTTTAACTTTAATAATAAATAATAAAATTAAAAATTTAAGGGGGGCTCCCATACAACAAACATGTTTATTTCGGCATTTTTGCCTTGTGGTACGGAACCCTTCGTGTGCGAGTCCGACTCGCACTTGGCCAGTTTTTGTATATTGTTTTTACCGCTCGTCGCCCCACGCTAAGCTGCAGGCCGTAAACTCTTCGGGGAAATACAGGTGTGATGTAATGTTGTGTGAATGTGGGCTGCAAATAGTTACAGTGAGCTGCGTGTGCACGAGTACAGCATGGAGAAGAATTTTAAAAATCTTTAAAAAACCTTGTTTAAACTGTGTCAAAATGATTGTTTTTGTATGATTGATTAATGTTTTTATTTATTTACAGGCCAAATTTTTAGACTTTAAAATCCAAAATATGGTTGGAAGTTGTGACGTGAAGTTTCCAATTCGCCTTGAAGGTTTAGTACTGACACATGGACAGTTCAGTTCATATGAACCAGAGTTATTCCCGGGCCTTATTTATAGAATGGTAAAACCAAGGATAGTATTATTGATATTTGTTTCTGGAAAAGTTGTCTTAACTGGCGCTAAAGTGAGAGAAGAAATATATGAAGCATTTGATAATATTTATCCAATATTAAAGAGCTTTAAGAAGCAATAAGTTTTAAGTGTTTAAGCATAATTGAATTAATAAAATTTGTACTATTTTTATTTTATAAATTTTGCTTTGTAGTTTTATTTGCAATCTTTCTTTGTATTTCTCCTTTCTTGCACGAAACTTGCATAAAAATACTGAATCTGAAGACCTAGCATCAGAAATATAATTTTAATTAGAATGATTATTTAATCGAAAATATAACTATCCTAATGTACGGGCGGCCAATGGCGTTAGTTCGAACAAGGAATTTCTTAAACAACACTTTTTACCGACCACAAAAAAAAGGAGGTTATCAATTCGACTCGTAGGTATGTATGTAATTTCATTGGAATTGCATTATATTCACATAATTATATGACAATCTATTAGGGCTTCCAAACAAATATACCTCCTTACAAAATTTTATAGACGTACCTATGTTTTATTCACGCATTTCTCCGCAACTTTTAATCGGATCGTGATTCGTGACCATTTTTTTTATTGGCTTACTTTTACTTCAACTCGGGGAACAGTGCAAGTTTCATCAAAATCGATTCAGTAATTTTCAAGATGGGGACTAATACGTGTAAACAAAGACATTAAAATATTTACATATCTTAAATCTCTTTGCGTGTAAAGCTAGCTTCCCACGGTCCGCGATATCACCCAACATCGCACGCGCGATATCGCACGACACACCGTGGGAAGGGTCTCGTCCGTGGTAGCACAGGACGTCTGTGGCGGTGCGCCGGTATCCGTCGCGAGGCGGTAACTTCAAAGGTGCGGTGCGAGCTCGATGAAGAGTGAAAGAGAACGAATCTCGTTCTCTTATACTTTGCATTGTGGAATGACAAGATGGCTTCGAATCTCTCAAGATCAAGACCCACACAGACTGAACGCACCGTTTTGGAAGAGCCTTGTGTGCGGTGCCGCGGTGCGTGATTGTCCGAAGTAGTCGGCCGTGCGCGATAATCCGCAGAATCACGCATCGTGGGAAGCCAGCTTAAGTGTGAGTGTGACGGCCTCACTTATTGATATTAGCTACGGGTGTAGTGTCAAAAACATCTCGAAACCTTGGTCAAATTGTAGGTAGTGCAATATTTACAACAAAACTATTACCTACTCACAGGGCTGGGCAAAATACATGCTTTGCTTTAATTGAAATACAAATTACAAAATACATAGGTACTGTAGTGTATAGACATTTATAGTCTGTGGTGGATAACTCTGTCGTCTCGAGCAGCGCACGCGCGGGATCGCGGGGCGGGGGGCACGAGCCTACCGACCGCCGCGGAGAGAAGACGTGGACGCTGGCTGCGAGCCGATATCAGTGTAATTGGGTTATTGCTCTTTCCTAATATCAACCTGTGAGTCCTAGTGTACATTACATGTGGCGACGAGGACAAACTGTGAGTTTTTAAGCATTTTTACATATTATAAAAAAGAAAAGAGAGGAAAACATACATGGACAAAATATTTATACTGACTAAAATCGTCGAATAAATAAAACTTACGGATCACGAGGCACTGGCTGTAAATTCATGCATGACAAGCTTTTATCAAAGTGACTATTATTGTTATTTTATTGTTTATGTAGGTAACTAGGTGACTATCCGCTGGGTTTCTTCAAAGATGTTGTTTCATTCGGTTATGCCCGTAGTGGGATGAGTACTGAGTAGGTAACCAACAAGTTACCTATCTATCTTGAGTTCGAGCCCCCGTATGTATTACTTTCATAGCTGTAGAAATTTTAATAAGTAAAATGCATCACAGAGCAGTAATATTAAATTGGGTAGGTAGGTAATAGTTACCTACTATTCTAAAGTTAATGCATTGGTCCACGGCAGGTAGGTATTAATTAGTACTTACCTATAAAATAAAGTGTGTATTTACTGTTCTGTGTACTATCATAACATTTATGACTAAGGAAAATAGAAGTAAATGTGAAGTAACTAGGCACTCACTTAGCCGTGAGTTACGGAGGTATTCCGTTGGTCGTGTTTTAGGTAGGTATCTAGGTTTCTATGGGTGTACATCAGGGGAGTGACATACCTACATAATTGTCAACCAGCCTACCTTCTTACTAAATGTTCTTCGAGAATCACCGGAAGTATCGTGCGGTGAGCGAGTTTAGCTACGGGACATTTCGGGATGCATGAAGAGGCCTCCGCGTGTGGCGCGGTTGGTTCAGTTCGGTTGGTCGCGCCTGGTGCCTTGTTTGGCTGACCAATTCTTCCCTTGCGGGGGTGGGGCTGGCGCCCGCCTGGTTTGCGACCGCGTGGGAGTTCCGGTGCCTGAGGCATCTTCTGAGCATTAAATTGCGGCTGAAATTTAAATTGCGACTGGGCATTCAATTGCGACTGAACATTTAATTGCGGTATGAGACTTGGAAAAAAAAGGTATAGCATTAAATTGCGGACATACCTTCATGACATTAAATTGCGGAGTTTACCGGTATAGCATTTAATTGCGGATATACCTACATGGCATTAAACTGCGGAGTTTACCGGTATAGCATTGAATCGCGGATATACCTACATGGCATTAAACTGCGGAGTTTACCGGTATAGCATTAAATTGCGTATAGACCTACATGGCATTAAATCGCGGAGTTTACCGGTATAGCATTAAATTGCGTATATACCTACATGGCATTCAATTGCGAAGATTTACCGGTATGGCATTAAATTGCGGACATACTGACATGGCATTAAATTGCGGAGATTTACTGGTATGGCATTAAATTGCGGACATACCTACATGGCATTAAATTGCGGAGATTTACCGGTATGGCATTAAATTGCGGACATACCTACATGGCATTAAATTGCGGAGATTTACTGGTATGGCATTAAATTGCGGACATACCTACATGGCATTAAATTGCGGAGATTTACCGGTATGGCATTAAATTGCGGACATACCTACATGGCATTAAATTGCGAAATTTTCACGGTTTAATATTTTATGTTTGCACATTAATATATTAAATAAGGGTAGATACGTTACTCAGTCACAGCGCCTGTTAATATTAAAGGGAGTGATTGTACTCACTAAGCACTCAGTCGCGCACGGAATATCGTTGATCACACAGCTAAATAATTTCAGTATTTTTGCAAAAAATACCTACGCATTAAAATATCTATCTCTGTCCTTGTCTATCGGAACTGTAGGCTTGCGACTGTCATCACAGATGTGTGAGTTCGGTGCATGTACAGGTTTAGTGGTTGCGATGTTAGCGCGTCACGAATCGGCAAATATAATATATCAATGTGTTTACACTTTGAGCACCCATTCGCCACGTGGCGGCCGCGCGCTGGGTAAAACTCACGCGCCGGCGCCACAGAACAGCACAGTATGACGACGACGCGACGTGTCGTCATGTGCGCACAGGATGTGTTTACCATAACGTCTACGCGTTGTCATAAGCGCTGATGGTGTACTGCGGGCGTAGATACCTAGGTACGTAGCGTACTAATTATAGCCTAGGTACAGTCGCGTACAGTAAACGCTTTATTACCAGCATTAGATTGCGATAGCGTGTTAAACATGTATAAATATGCAAAATAGTTACTTACCTTGTCAACAAGACACCTTAGAGAAGTTCGAATGTGAAGGGGAGGTTGGTTCAGTCTCTGTCCTTTGGGAAAGAAGGAAAAGAAGTCTGAACATTTACCTCGAGGCGGCAGGCATAGACACCGAAAAAAAGAGCTAGTCCTTTACATTTCGGTGGTCCCGAGTTACAAAGGATTTGATTAAGCTCAGCATCAGATTGGCCTACTAAGAAAAAAAATGGGGTATTACACACTTGATTGTAGTAGAAAGTCTCATAGTGTATAGCTGTTCCGCAGAGGATAATTCCCTGCATGTAGCGAGAACTGCCTAATGAGTACCACTGAGTTCTAGGGTAACATAATTTAGGTTGGTCATGTTGGTCTCAACAGACTAAGGAAAAGACAAAAGATGGGTAATTATTACTACAATTAAATACTAGTACCAACCAGTTAAAATAATAAGTATACATACTTTGAAATAAAATGTGTGCAAGGTGAAAATAAGAAGTCACAATAACAGTAAACTGCTTTGATGTTATTGCAATGATAAATTAGAATATCATAATATTTTCTTATGATAATTATGATCAAAAGGTATCGGTAAATCAATTTTGTTTGACAAGAGAAGTTCCCTTGTTCTGTTAGAGTATAATTCCTTAATGTGGTAAAGGGTGAAAGGTCAAAGGTCACTTAGTTACAGGTGCCATGTAACATTATATGAAACCAAGACATATGTACTTATAACAATAAAGAATGCTTACCTATTCAAACATAGGTACATCTTTCTATACATATATAGGGCGGAGTCGGGTTGGTTGCACCATTTGTGGCTTAGGAGCGGCTGGACCGATTTTGTGGTCTTTGATTTGTTGAATTTGTGTCCGCCCCGAGTGGCGGAGTGGCTGTTGAAGCACGGGCAAAATTCGCTAAAAAGGATGTGTTTTGACTCTGGGGCGGCGAGGGGTTCGCCGGGTCAGCTAGTAAATACATAAATGTTGCTGTGAGCTCTTAAGATTTTCATAGTAACTAATTATTATAATTGTGGTCTAGTTCGCCTACTATTTGCAAGCGCTACTGTTGAGTGTAGGGACCTGGGTTCGATGCCCAGGCAGCACCAGGGGTGGTGGGGTTTTTCCATCAGGAAGTTATTGGAACTTTGTGCAAAATTCATGGCTGTAGACTCGCCCCCTGTTGCGTAGGATTTAGCTAGGACTGGCTAAGATAAGGTACATACGATACTCTATTTCGCTGCCTGGCCCTCAGGTGGGACCAGGCGTGATATTGGGTTATGAGATTATAATAATTCTTATTTTATCATAAACTTGATAATACTGCCCTCTGTGAGGTCCTGTTACAAGTATTACAATGGTCGGGGTGAAACTATTGAAGCCTTTAATATGAGATGTTTGTCACATAAGGAGTCAGTATGTATTGCTGGAAGATCAGTTGAAAATAAAATTAAAATGCATTTATTTGTACACAGGTATACCACCACTGTGGTACATGATGGTATAAAATCAAAAAATATGTTAGTCACTATGTGCTGCCTTGCAAGGCGTACAAGTATTGCTTAGATACACAGTAGGTAATAGGGGTATAAGAAGGCCTAAATTATCATAAAAATACTGCAAGTTATTGAAGTAATTTCAATGTCTTACCTAATATACTAAAATTTCAAGGAAACATTTTCTATTGTGACAAGACTAGGGTTTTAGACGTAGGTAATTAACAATTGCACAGTTATTAGAGTAGCTGTAAGTTGGTTAGGATGCAGCTTTACCCAGTATGCTGGAACATGATACGATTAAATGATTTTGATGATTCAGTGTTTAAAATGGGTGTTAAATCATAAACTTCAATAAAATAGGTAATAATTAGATTATTTTACCAACATGAAAAAAAAACTTTTGTCTGAATAAACTTCTTGAACTACCTACCGATAATGTTGTCAAGTACTAGGTACCTATAAATAGGTATTGAAGTGGTTAAAAGTAATGATACTACTTAATTAACATTAATCCTAAAAAGTTCGCATTGACTCGTAATGTCGTCTTCTAAACCAATTATTGTTCATTACTTAAATAAACTTGGAAAAAAAAATTAAAGGAAGGAAAAATAACCACAGAAATACGCGTATGCTCGGAGATGGCTTAGTACTGGAATTATTATTATAGTACCTAGTTATATCGAAATATGGAAAACCCTTTAGTGCTGTTTGGAAGTTTTAATCAACTGAATAATTAGAAGATTCAATATATTTGAATTCAGACTCTCAGATAATTATGGTTTTGGGAACACAAACTTAATGTCATACCTTCATGATAAGGTTCAAAGTCTATGGCAACTGTTGGGAACTTATTATAGAAATACAAGCGGTGAATCTAAAGGTAGGTTCTTGAATATGGAAAGAAACGAAGTAGGTAAGATACATATTCGATAAGAAGTGTAGGGACACAACCACAATGACAGAAATAAAATAATAGAAAGAATAAAAACACTCGCGTGCAGTCTGCGCCTTTCCTTGCATTGGCCTTCCTGTCATTGGCCTCGTGTGAATTTGAAGTTGTGTTAAAAAGATCTAAATAATTATTGTTTACCAAACATGAGTTATGTCAAGCCAGTGTGATTTAAATTCAACTACTTATTCACAAAAAAAAAAAAAAAAAAAAAAAAAAAACAGGTCACGTACTGTCATACTTACATCTAGACATAATAACTAGCCCGACTAAAGTCGTGGGTTCGAAACCAGGCAGACATTTTGTGTATTATCAGTTATCACTCATCACCACTGTTCATCAGCGGTGAAGGAGGACACCGTGAGGAGACCGGCATGTCTGGGAACCAGTACTTTGAAGACATGTGGCATTGCCAGTACGGAGAGTTTCCGCGTGGTAGATAGGCATCCATTAAATTGGACGCATTTGACATCCATTCAATTGGACGTAACAAAGTGGTGAAGGAGGGCATCGTGAGGAAACCATAAAGTCTCCATTAAATTGGATTTATCAAAGCGAAAAAGGAAAGAATCGTGGGGGGCCGGCGTGTCCTGGACCGAATACTTAAATTCAGTATTTCAATAAACATGACAACAACAGACATCTCAATTCAACAATAACAAGGGAGGGATGTAGTGTATAGACATTTATAGTCTGTGGTGGATAACTCTGTCGTCTCGAGCAGCGCACGCGCGGGGTCGCGGGGCGGGGGGCACGAGCCTACCGACCGCCGCGGAGAGAAGACGTGGACGCTGGCTGCGAGCCGATATCAGTGTAATTGGGTTATTGCTCTTTCCTAATATCAACCTGTGAGTCCTAGTGTACATTACAGGTACAGTACTATCGCAAGATCGCAAGTAATTAAAATGCAAAATACAAAATATCTTTAAGTAAGGTACTTATTTGCAATATAAAATACAGTATTTCAGCAAAAACTTAAAAAAAAAACGCCTTCAAAAACCATCAGACAAAAGTGTAAAGTAAGGTCAGGGTGGCATATTCCGTCTATGGGGCGTAACCAGGGCCTGCAGTCTCGACAAAGATAGCGATCGCTTTACGACAAAATTCGGTCGCAAAGCTATAACGGTGCGGATTTAAGGTGGACGTGAGCCGGACGCGACCCGCCGGTATTAGCTACCAACTTAAATCCGCATCGTTATAGCTTTGCGACCGAATTTTATCGTAAAGCGATCGCTATCTTTGTCGAGACTGCAGGCGGTGTAACCGTCTACTTGAAATTATGCTCGTTACAGTCGAGTTGCAGCGTTTGAAAAAGTGTAGGTAAAACAGCATTACTTTTAACTTTAAATAAAATTCCCTAGATGGCGTTAGTCGCTATAAAAATGGGTAAAACCGTCTTCAAAGTTCAGTTGCTTTTTTAAAGTGAAATGTGAGTGTCCTACGCTGCTGTATTTTCGAAGGTAAGTTTAAAATTATGTTACTTACAGTATCAAATGAATTCAAATATATAGTGTAGGATCCTTGTAAAAGTTTCATGTATTATTTTGCAAGATAACGCTGCAAATAGATATTATACTATACTTATAATTTGTGTAACAGTTACAGAATAATCGCCACCACAATAAATTTTAGGAACATTTCTTCTGAATTTATTTGTTTTTTGATGATCACAAATAGTCGTTACGTAGGTATTTATACTGAATTTAGATAATTCGGTTGGTACTAAATTGAATTAATTAGATTGTTTCAGTTCAAGTAGACGTCGCCGTCATTCATGATGGTACGCCAGTGTTGCCAACCTAACCGAAGCATAAAACAGCAGATCAGGCTTAAAAAAACAGCAGAAAACAGTAGAATAGTAACTTTAAAACATTTAAGTCTACTACTATATTAGAATTTAAAAAAAAAACCCATAATAGAACTGAAAACGCAAGTACATAATCAATATTATTTATTTATAAGTAAGAAATACGAATAATTGACAAATTCTTAGAAATATTCTTACAAATAATTATTTATCATTATCAATTTCTCTGTCTTCGGTATTTTCTGCCTCGTTTTTTTTTATTAAAATCATGCATACTTTTATTGAATTTCTTCGCTTTTCAGTCGCGTTAAATGTATAGCATTCCTTTATTTTGGTTTTACTATGTAATGTGCCTTTGATTGTCGTCGTGGACATTTTATTTCTTACTTTAGTTTTCAAAATGTTTACTGCTGTTTTGTTAGACATAGG
This sequence comes from Mesoligia furuncula, assembly GCA_916614155.1. NCBI lineage: Eukaryota > Metazoa > Arthropoda > Insecta > Lepidoptera > Noctuidae > Mesoligia > Mesoligia furuncula. Next base: position 12,872,750 of record OU744799.1, on the reverse strand, counting down.
TAAGGTAGGTTATTTTAACTGGAGGTTTTATCGTTTTAGACGAAATCTCCAGTAAATATAATCGTAAAAACAGTAGAAATTGGCACTCAAACAGAAAACAGGGATGTCATGGTGAAAACAATAAACTACTGTTAAAACAGTAGGGTTGGCAACACTGTGGTACGTACATATAAAAGATAAAATCAACTACGTGAAGCCGTATTAGCAGTGCGTAATGGCACCTTAAGTGGTTACAAAGCTGCACAAAGCAAGTAAGCAAGCAAGTATAAGTATAAGCTTAAGTTTGTTACTGGATTAAAACGATTTACGATACAAATGTGTATTTTTATTTTATGAAGGTACCTTAACTTTATCCAGATAGTTACATATTTTTCTGTGTGCTTTCATCTTAAGTTTGCTAAATTAAAGTATTTATTTCATCCGCGACGTCGTCAGCATAAGTTTGTTTATCTCACAAGAATATTATGGGAATAAACATCATGTATGTTAATTTAGGATGTTTTTAAACATGTAAGTAACAAATAACATGATTGCACTCTCATAAATCGAATCACCCAATGTTTTGTACTATAGGAAGAAAAATCTTAAAACTATATTTTTTTGTGCAAAATAGCGATACCTATTTATTTAATTAATAATAAGAAATGAGCTAATAACGCTCCACTAAAATATGTTGACCACCCCTGCTTGGTTAGGCATGCCGAAATAGCCCCCATAAATGATTTTTACGTATTTAACCTGACAGAGACTTTATTTTTAAGATCGTTAAGCACAGAACTGACTGTCTCTTACGAACGTATGTCATTATTACGTGTTTCCTTAAAACCACTAAAAATTTCAATAAATTCTTCCAGTATGACGGATTTTCCCGATTTAGAAGGGAAAATCTGTCTACTGGTCAAGTTTTAAAAAAAGTTGTATATACTAGTACTGGTGATAGTTTAATTAAATAAGATCACTGTATTTCAAAGTGTAAAACATTATTATTCTCATGAGACCATATACATTGATCATAAATCAAAACGTTCATCGGATACGGGCACTCAAATGTAAGTCGAAAAAAAACTATGCCGGAATTAGCTACCCTTTTTTTTTTTTTTTGCGGATGGGAAATCATCAAATGACTCCTCCCGCTCTGGGTGGAGCGGAAGGGAGTGTCAGACTCTTACTGACTAAAACCCACCCGTATTCCTTCCTTAGCCCTTTATGTTCCGGGCCAGCGGTAACCCTTTCGGACAATCCCGCTGACCCGGCAGGCTTCGGCCCTAAGGGGCCCCTCCCCGATGCTGACATCTCTTTGAGGCGCGCGTGGAGCACGTACGCGCCGTCCGGCACGGGCCTGGTCCTGATCGGGCGGTGAGCTACCCATTACTCTCCGCCCGCAGGCCCGCGCCTACGGTGGCCGGGAGTCGTCACGCGGCTCCCGACGCCCGGAGCGTCTCCCGCGGCGGCTGGGACGGGAGGCTCTCTCCCTGAGCCGTCCCGCCACCTCCTTCGCTAGCATGACTGCTTCGCAGAAGGAGGTGACTGCCTCCCACTCCCTCTCGCCCCGGACCATGGCTTGCACCAGGGCCGGACGCGAGAGGTCGCCGTCGCTGCCAATCGCCTCTACGAGGACACGGCGGTGCTCCGCCCAAGCGGGGCAGACCTCCACCGTGTGCTCCACCGTGTCCTCTGGGCGATCCTGACAAAGGTGACACCCGGGCGAATTAGCCACCCTGACCTTAACTTTCTTTCGTGAATGAATTAAAAACAAAATAACTAGGTAACATTTTAACCTTTTTTTAGTTCAAAAATTTAACCCAAATTCTTGTCAAATACCTAATTTTCTTACATGTGCACTAGAATTAGAATATTAATAGAAATCTTTGTCTACTTGGACTATGTTATTACCGGTCGTAGTAACATCGTTCACGTAAAAAACGTACCTACCAACATTTTTTTGCGTTTTGTTGGCCAATTTCGTTCAAAAACGTTCAGCTTAAATAACAAGTGCAGTGTTCCCAACTCTAATAGCTGCTTTACCATCATTGCACTCTCGCCTCGCACTCACACTAACGATCGCTAAATGAAGTTTAAATGTATTTTAATGTTAAAATGTATTTTGAAGCCTCAAGTATTTGAAATACTACCTAATTACAAAATACTTCGTCGTCAGGTATTTGAAATACGAATTACAAATTACTTTCAAATACCAAATACGTATTTGTATTTCTTTTAATTACAAGTACTTAATAAGATAGTACTAGGGCCAACATCTAGATGGCAACTCTTTACTTCGCTGTCATAATGTGTAGTCTCCATGAAGGTATATATAAAAATCTCCTTCCTGCATGTCTAAATCGGAACGCATGTGAGATGATGTGAGCCCAGTGTGACCAGATTCAGTATTTTAATACTTTTTCGGTATATTTTATTAGCTTTTCCGAGCATCAGTCATTCAGTATTTTTGTAGGTATATTGGCGGAAGTAACTATTTTTGGGAATTATTTGGATAAAAAGCTTTGGTAACACCGTAGCGATCGATTATTATTATTGATGTTCAGGGCATTACCCCGATTTAGTCTATATTTAATTCAGATAAGAATACAGTATGTTTTTGAGGTGCTTCGGTTTTTCGTAAAATTTAATCTGGTCACACTGTGTGAGCGATTTTAGTTTCTCTGTCTACGATTATAGCTAATTCGGAAAATCGGAACGGAAAGCACAGCACGTAGGTACTTTTGTACCTATGAGGCTTAGACAAAGAAAAGTATAGATAGACGGCGGGTATATCCATTTCATTTCCACAAGAAAGGGATAAAGTATTGAGTTATTATAAGTAACAGAAAAGGATAGAGCTATACTATTTCCGTCTCTCAGTGCGTGCCAGTTTTTTCAAGGCAGCTACTCATGTAGCCTATGTTAGTTAAGTTAGTTTTTTGTCTCATGTGTGGCCACGCTACCCGATGCTCTATAGCTTTCTTACTCTAAGCTATGAGGCTATTCTCAGTCACAGAGCATGTAAAACATTCTCAGTATTTATATATAATCTATGGAGGCTATGACAAATTAATTGACAACAACTTTTGTTGTGGGCGGGACAGTAATTAAATAAAATAAAAATATTGGTGGACAAAAGCAGTGCTATCATCTAATAAAGACAAGTACTGTATTGCTCGATGTAGTTGATGTTTATTCAATTAAATAAATGACAATTATAAGGTTTTTTTTATTGTGGTGTAATGTTAGGATCCTAATTTGTTACCTACAAAGATCTTCACGTTGAACTGTTAGCAAACACGTCAGCAAATTATATCATTTTAGTAAATAAAGCACTAGGTATAGCAATGAGAACCGACATAGAGAAAGAAGCTGGGACTTGGCTTCTCAAAAGATATGGACAGTTTTTTAAAGCACAATATCAAGATCTTGCATCTACACTAAAAGGTGAATTCTGGGAAGAAAACAGGACTTATTTGCCCGTACAAGTTGTAATGATACCAGAAGAACTTATTCCAATAACAGAATTGGTTTCATCTGATAACACTTTGATGACAAAAGTGTTGAGTGTGCTTTCTTCATTATGTGTTGAAGTTGTGGCTCTCAAAAAGGAAGCATTTGAAAGGTATGATTATGTATGATTATTTAGAAGACTTAACTCCTATTCTTAGAAGAAACAAAACAAATATGTTAATGTGAGCTTTCATATTCTATTACAGGCATTTTAGTTTTTTATCAGTGTATGATGAATATAATGACAATGATATCAGTACACAAATGGAGTCAATTTGTTCACTGAGTGCATTCACCAACCGTTGTGATGATGTGTTACGGAACCTCTGCAGCCAAGTGTTTGCTATCTTCACCAAAGGTGCCATTAATATCAGTAAGTTTATTAAATGTGACCTAACTTATGATTTGAATCAAAAGCCAAATAAACGGAAATGTTTAATTAATTTGTAAATTTAATATTTCAGATGGGATACAACTACATTACATTATAAACCACATTGGAGAAATATTTACTGTTCTTGTTTTGCTAGAATTATTAATATCCAACACTTCTTTGATCACTAATTGGAATAAATACTGTAAAACTATGAAATCCTTCAGTCATTCACCAGAAAATCTGGATTTAATTGAGGATAAATTCAAGGCCATGATGGGGGCTATAAATACTGTCACAAATAAGATTATGAATGATGACATTGTACAAAAGAGTCTTCAAAACCTGACAGCATTAAGAAGCAGTTTAGTTGATAAGAACTGCTCATCGGTAGCAACAGAATTCACTCAATATCTGAAGCAGGCCATAGCAAATCTAGACAAACTTATACAAGAGCAGCCCAATGTCATCAATATGTATAAATGTATCAAAGTGAATAGCCTTTATGTACTTTCTGCACATTTGTTTGGAAATAGCGACAGGAAGATTTTCAAAGCTTTAATTGATTTGAATACAAAGGTAAATATTAAAATTCTGATGAATGACTGAATTCACATCATCAAATTTTTACAACATTGGTAGTATTTCTGGCTTAGTTTATATTCTAAAGTTAACTTTGCTATGTAGTTAATGTAGCATTTGCTATATGAACTTTTATTATTGAATTTATTATTCATCAGGGCCCAATCTAGCTATTTATCTGCTCCGGGCAAAAAATACATTCACAGCCCTTTACACTAACTCCTTATCTCAATTCAAAAATCTGTAATAACTAGGGACATGAAAGGATATTTCATGATAGTCCCATTGCAAAAAAAAACATCAAAAGAACTTGTCGAAAAAAGCTATAAATTTTTAAAGATGTCCCTGAAGAATTTCCCCAAAAATAAAAAAAAAAAATCATATTTCTTTAACTATCAAAAATCGCGGAACATACAGGGGGTATTTTCGGATATCCCTAGGTATGAGGCATCTAATTTTTTTTAATTGACGTCACTATTTGCAACACCTGTATACAGAAGACTGGCAGCACCCCGCGGTTTCAACCGCATAAGTGTCGATCCCGTGGAAATATCGGGATAAAAACTCATCCCCCGGGATGCAATCTATCTCTTTGCCAAATTTTATCGAAATCTGTTTAGTGGCTTGGGCATGAAAAACTAACATACAGACAGACAGATAGAGTTACTTTACAATTTATAATATTAATATGGATAGCACTTTAAAATATGTTGGTGGTTGTCAATTTACATAAAAATAGCATTTTTTTTAAAGAAAAAGCATTATAGTACTTTTTTGTCGGTTTGATAAGCATGGTAATTTTTGTAAGATTTTTCTCTCCTAGTGAGAAAATTAAGGACTCCGTGCAACCGCCCCGTACCCTCAATTTTGTCGCATTGAGAATTTGCCCGGCTGCCCCCCCTAGATTGGGCCCTGTTATGCATACAATCTACTTTCCTAAAATTGACAGTTCTAGGATTGCAGTGGGAGTACAGAAATTCAATGTTGAAAATAGGTACCTATAGCAAAATCCCCTTAATTTTATAAACTGTCTACTTTACCAACTCCACTTATGCAGTAGGTATGCTTCATGGTGTATGCTTTAGCAACACCCAATAATGACCAGAATATCCAAAACATTATTGAACACATTAATTTCTTCTTTTAAAGCCTACCTAAGATTTAAAAAATGAGTATTGAAATTGTGTGATTTCTATTTGCTAACACAGATTTTGAATAGTTTTAGTTTAATTATATAGTCTGACAAATCAAAATAACTCACTTTTCAAATTGTTACAGGCACACAGTATAAACATTATTGGAACAACAATCTGGTTTCCTGAACAATTCCTTCAAAGACATGTTGCATCACAGTGTGCTAAACATGACAAAATATCACAAACAATGGTTAAGGCAAGACAAGCCTACATCAGTACAAAGAAAGCTAGCTTAGCCAAGGACATTGCACATCTTCACATGATATGCACACAGTGGGTGCTCAGTATTGAAGAAATATTTTCTTCTAATCATCACAAGCTGAGTGCTGCTGAAATGAGTTTGCATGCTAAAACTCTTTTAGAAGGTCTTGACATTGCATCCAGAACAAACCATTCAGTGCTCGCTTTGATTAACTTACATCTCACCCTGGGTATACCACTGCCTAAGAGTATTTTGATATCATTGTTTGAGATTATGTACATGTTAAAAACCTTAAAGAATGCTGTCACCCGCAATCGTAATCAAATAATTATTTCAATTAACATGATTCTGCAGCACCTTGTGTTTCAGTCAACATCCTCTATACTTGAGGTAAAAAAGTCTTTAATGACTGATAAAAATTATGCAAATAAGCGACTTGATGAACTGACATGCCTAGTGATTGCGGAAAGGGCGCTGAAAGGAGCTGCGACCATCGAAAGAAATATAGCTGCTAATATTGCCTTGAGCTTTGTTCCAGACACAACTTATTTAGAAGACAGCTACATTAGACTTGGGAAACTACTTGAGAAAATCCAAACTTTATCAAATTTTATACACTCTATGGATAATTTATGCAATTGCTCATGGTTATTGTGGCACCAAAATATTATCCCCATTTATTTCGAACAAAATTTCAGCATGCAGTTAAATACTTTGAAACTGAAATACTTTCTTATGGTCTTGGAAGACTGCATTGTATTATTGCATAAAACTGATCAGCATTATGGAATGACAAAGTACCAACAGTTTCTGAACAATATGAAATCTATGATAGATAATAAAATAATACTAAGTGCAAGTCAAAATATAGAGACAAATTTGAGACTGCATATTCATTCACACTTACAGTTGGATGTTGTAAATCCTTTTACATTTGATATGACCAAGAAATTGTTACTTGTTGTGGATAACTTTAGGATGCAATTCCTTTACATGTCCATTGTGCCTTCAGTAGAACACTACTTGTCTACGATGTACTACAATCTGACAACGGTTGTGCTATCAGATTGGAAAACGTATGGTGAAATGCGACAAATGGCGAAATTCAAATTTAATCTGAAGACGGTACAAGATAATCTACCCACGCAAACCTTAGAGCAAGGTTTGGATGTATTAGAAATTATGCGCAACATTCACATATTTGTTTCTAAGTACTTGTACAACTTGAACAACCAAATATTTATTGAAAAAAGCAGTAATAACAAACATTTAAATTCTATAAACATCAGACACATTGCAAACTCTATTAGAACTCATGGTACTGGCATTATGAATACGACTGTGAATTTTACTTATCAATTCTTGAAGAAAAAGTTCTTCATTTTTTCCCAATTTATGTATGATGAACACATCAAGTCAAGGTTGATTAAAGATCTTAGAAACTTCAAGGAGACCACTGATGCAAATGGAAATGTATATTCATACAAAAATGCCGAAAAATTTAACAAGGGCATAAGAGTGCTTGGATTAAATGAAGAGGGTCAGAGCTATTTAGATTTGTTCCGCGACCTGATAAGTCAAATTGGAAATGCCATGGGATACGTTAGAATGATTCGCTCAGGAGGCCGACATTGCTGCTCCGATGCTACCATGTTTTTGCCAAATCTCGAGAACGTCGAATCTTTTAAACAATTTAGTGAGGAGAGTGGTCTTGGACCAAGAACTATTGAATCGTCAGAAAATTTAGACCATAATGTCAATGACTTGATATCGAATTTTATCCAAGGAACAGAATATTTTAAACTTCTCGTTGATGTATTCGCACCGGTATTTCGGAATCCTAAAAATGTTCATCTTAAAAATTTCTACATCATAATTCCACCTCTGACTTTAAATTTTGTGGAACACATGATATTATCAAAAGACAAAATGTCAAAGAAAAATAAAATCGGTGCAGCATTTACTGATGATGGCTTTGCAATGGGTGTAGCTTATATTATGAAATTATTGGACCAGGTTAGTAACGCAAAACAATTCCACGACACTTTTACTCTCACCCCGCGTTTACACCAAGGTATAAAACATGTATTCTACATGTTGTAACTACTGTTTTCGTTTCACCTAAAACAATTTCGTAAAGATTTCTCCAGGTGTACGCCCTAAGCCTTCCGTGGCGGGGTGCTAAAATTTTCAAGTTCATTTCGCTCGCTCTAGCATTCCTACGTTTTCCTAATTCCCAAACATTTCTGTATGATTCGACAAAGTACCGTCTAAGTATTTCTTAAGAAAATTTAACATATCTGAGGAGGGGTCCAATAATTTCCGAGCTCTCTTCTCTTGCTCCCGTATCCTACGTTCTGCTTGTTCTACATAAGTCGACAAAGTATCATACATTAAACTGTGTCAATCAATTAACGGGAACAAAAGAATACACAACCCTTCGGAGGCGGGTTGTTTTAATTTTCGCCCCTCTACCTACTCGTCAAGAGTAGAGGGGTTCGCCGCAGAGCCCGCAGAAATATCGCCCAGAAATATATTGGGGCGCCGGTAGCGACAAAATATCTTAAAGTATTTAAAAGCGTATACCTCTTCATTCTAATGATTTTGGTAAAATAATCTATTTATTATTTTCAGGACACGAACTTTGAAGGTCTTCATTGGTTTGATTCAGTCTGGAAGCACATAAGCGATGAAAGGAAACTACTACAAGAGCAACAAAATAAGGGATCTGTACAGCTGCAGCAGGCGTTAGCGCTTACCGAGAAGAAAATCAAAACTTTAGAAGAAGAGTACAAGTTATTGTATTACAGTCTTACGAGTGCGAGAATATTTTTCAGATAGAAACTCACTAAGGCTCTTCCCTCATTACGCTACCCCTTCGGAGAAACACATGAGGTTATGTTTTACCTACCTACTCCTAGTACAAGAGCCAGGGCTACACTGATGTTTGTGTCTTGGTGAAAATTAATAAATAAAAAAGAAATAGGCTCGAGTGCAAAACACCTCAGTCAATCAGTAATCAATCATTACTTTTAAATAAAAAGTGATGATTGTTTTTTCGTATTACTTTAGCTAGGGTTATTAACTGTACTCTAAAATAGAGTGTTGTACTCTACAATGTGTTGATTTGCATCCTCGTCAAAGTTCAGGAGGTTGTCATAAAATACAAAAATAATCAATTGAAGTACGTTATGGGGCAATAACTAGTAAGCGCTGCTTTTTTTTTTGTTGTTGAAATTTAACAGTATTTCAGAATTACACCCTTAATTCAATACAAATAAAACAGAATCACCCGACTACGCACATAGCGACAATGCATGCAGCTGTTTTTCCCCGAAATGGTAGCCGCGCCGTCGCGCCGCGTAGCAATGACCCGACCGGTAGCAATAATTTTACCTAATTTTATTTCGAAAATCACCTACATTATTGTCATAAATTTCGCTTGATAATTAACTCATTTTTGAGCATCATTGGAATACGGAAATCTTACTAATGACAGTAATACTAGTGCGCCAAAGAAAAGTTCACTGACCTGTTATCAGATGATTAAATGATTTTGTTTTTATTTGTGGATTAAATTGGTTGATTTGAAACTTTCCTTCCTACATAACGGGCTTAGGGCCGGCAATAATACCTACCTTAGTTAGTGTACCGATCTACTAATTTTCTATGTTTGATGAAATGGAAAGACGTGCTAGTTAAGTATAAGTACGTGGTGTACTTACTTTCAACTCTTAGGTAAACACTCATCCATCCACAGGATGTTGGCGTCTTGGTGTTCCAGGAACCAGCGACCAAAATGTAACCCGCACAGCATTATCACCTGGGTGAATGTCTTGTGCCCGATCGGGAATTCGGGATACATTTCCACGAACATCCGGATGGCTCCACGTAGGCTGTCTCCACTGATGGCGACCATCTCCACCAACTCGGCATTTGAGTAATTGTCCGTCATCACACTTTGTAACTACGTCTCGATGTACGGAAATTCGCAAAGCGCACACGCGAACATTTCGGCGAGTTCAATCACACTGTCGGCGCCGCCGCGCCGGTGCCGCGCCGCGGCGCCCGGCGGGGAAAAGGGGCGTGGCTAGGAGCGGCGCGGGAGAGTGTGATTGGAGGATGGGATTGATTACCTACGAATTTATCGAATGAGAATTGCATGAATGGTTTGCATTTGTGTGTGTGTGAAGCGCGGTTATAGGGCTAGTAACAGACGGGCCGCGTTTAAATACGGCTGGTTCACACTTACGGATTTCCTTAAATAAGAAAATAAAATAAAAAAATACCTACTAAGAAAATAAAATAAAAAAATACCTACTCATTTTATTGTTGATTTGGGTCGAGAATCATTAGCATAATTACGTCCTTGAATTTGACTAGGATGCAAATCAACACATTGTATTTCGCATAGTAAATGACTAAGGTAATACGGGCTGGTGTCCGCAACTCCAATGCGCGTATTTTGCGTACGGTGTGACTATATAAAAAATTAAAATTATTAAAAAATATTTTAAATATTGACTTTTTGATTTTTCTGCTATTTCAGCATTCACTGGGAGAATCTTTTCGTCTACGCTGTCTTTTCTATTGGCCACTCTGGACAATTGACCAGGGTCCCGCGTCTCATACGGCACTCTAGTTCCTGTTAGTGCCGTAGCTAGAGGCTGTCAAAAGAAAAAATAACTTTAAATCACAGCTGGGGTGCTACAATTGTCAGCTCCTTCCGCTCGCTATGGCATCCTACATTCTAATAATTCTCTAGCTTTTCTGCATAAGTTGATAGTTACATGAACAACTCGACCAATTCGACTCGATTGTGTGGACTATTTACCGGGCTCAACTGTCACTAATGAGACACAATTACTTTTTCTATTGTTACAGATCTTTAGGAGATTTCGCGACATCGTCGGAGCGGATAAAAATTATCCTATGTCCAGATTATAATCTATCTTCGTGCCAAATTTCATATAAATCCGCTCTGCCATTTTTGCGTGATTGAGTAACAAACATTCAAACTTTCACATTTATAAACTAAGTAGTAAGATCCCTCTGTAGTGCACTATCATATTGATTATGTATTGTGTTGTACCTGCACTGACTCCTACTGCGCCGCCGCCGCCGGCTCCGACAACGAGCAGCGAGTGTCGCCAAGCGAGAACTATTCGATAGCTCTTGTCGCTGCGATAAACGAGAACTCGCCGGGTGTGTGACAAATTAATCTAAACAAAAATGTAGGTATGCTAAAGGTACACTTCTGCCCAAACCTTCGAGCAACGACCATCAGCCCATAGACGCCTAATGCTTGATCTAACGCACCAAAACAATTCTGTCAACTAGCTGAGGTATGAAGAAGCGGGGTACTGCGTTCTGATTGGCCCTACCAAGGTCATTACGCCTCACTAGAGGTTTAAATAAAACACGAAGGTATCGATATTTTTGCAGTACCTTACTTTTAAACCTTTATTTAATTGTTTTTTACCTTCCTATTTCTTAATATTATTTTAACATGTACAGACGCCAGCAGATCAAGTTACTACAATCTCTCAAATTTCTTTAATAGATTTTCAACTTTATTACTAAAGCACAAAGACATTTAAAGTATTTACAATAGACGGGACATTGCGAACAAAACAGTGTCCCGGTACTTGTGACCTAGGCGTAACAAGTCTCTCAGTCTAGTATTGTACGCCTGCGCGTCAAGTCGCATTGACGCATTCGTGTCCAACAAAAGAAAAATATTTTGTATGGAAATATGCCGAGTTGCGCATTACGTTACTGCAAGTCTCGTTATGGTAAAACAACTGGACCTAAATTCAGTTTATTTTCGTATGTATTATCTATATTTACTCAGTAATTAGAATTAAATAATTTTCATAAAAAGATCTAGAAAATTTGTTTATTTTGTATTAAACGCCATCTATTGCTGAGTAGCTTTACTATACTTGGGTAAAATGACAGCTTCAGTGTTACCACTTTTTAACGAAATTAATATAGTGGTGTGACAAAATAATCGATTCATTCAAGTAACATTCAGTTTAAAATCGATCCATGTTTAATTGATTTTATAAAAGAGGGTAATAATTATTAGAAGAATTAAAAACTAATTAAAAGTCGGACTGCCTTTCAGAGATGTGATGTTGTATATCGATTTTGTTATCGATAATATTTATTTAAATGTGTGAGGGAGGTTATCTTAGGGAAACTACCTTTTAGAGATAGAGTATTTATTTGTGATATAGGCACAAAATTAGTTTACACTTTAATTTAAAAAAAAACATTGGGAACGAAGACCCTTAATAATTATTCTTTCGCGTTACAATGGCGGCACGAGGGAGGCACGTGGCGACTTGCGCGGTAGGATGATAAATATGCGTCTACGCAGTATGCGTTTGGGCAGCGGACTGGGCACTGGCGCGAGGGGCGCGCGTTCCACGTGCCTTCATCGTAAAGGCCAGGCGAGGGAAAGAGAGAGCTTATTCTCTATACCGTGCCGGAACGCGACCGCGGGACGCTCGCATTGGAAGACACTGTGTGTGAGTTGCTGCAAATGTCAATAAATGAACTATTCGTTCATGTAGGTTTCTGTTATTTTAGGTTTCCGAATGTAAATAATGTAGAACGTGAAAAGTGGATACGGTTCGTTCAGATAGACCGTAGAGAAGATAATTGGCTGCCATCTGCTGCATCAAAACTATGCTCGAAGCATTTTAAAAGTGAGGACATCTATTTTGGAAAAACTGGTCGATCAATTTTAAAAAAAGGATCGGTACCTTGTACTAGAAGTGAAGTGGGTTGCATTCTTGATTTTTCGTAGTCGTTCTACATAGAACATAGTAGGGGGAGTCCGGGAGAGTTTAGCAGGGGGGAGACAATAGCCACTGATCATAGAATCCCTGTATAACTAGATATTGCGACGTTGCCACACTTCTCACAGCTCATAGGCGCCTCCCACCTAGCTCACGCGGCGATGTTGCGATCAGCAGTTTCGTTTTGACGTTACAAGTGAAAACACGTTTTTATGCCCGGTAAGTTAATTTTTTCAATTTTCGATATTTGATTACTGTTGTTTACTGTTCACAGATTCCAGCATGTCATGTATACATATCCTTAGTGTAATTATCCTTGTTACCTTTACGATAGACAGTTTTTGCTTAAAGATTATAGTTTTTTTTGTAAATTAAATAACGGACAGCTTGGCGTGGGGTGGGAGACATTACCATGGCGACGGGAGGAGACTTTACCCAGGGTAATCTCTCCCTCTGTTTCTCTTGCAATAATATTTTCTGTAATTTTTTAGATAAGTACCTATCCACAATGCCCTTCAAATATAAAAAAAAGAAACAACAAGAAACAGAAGCAATTTAGACCTGTCAGTAATAAGAAATGCTGTACCTAAGTGACATTGATAACGGCAAGTCTATTAGAGCTACTGTTTTGGAGGTTTAACTATTTGTAAGTTTGTTATCTAGTTATGACGTAGATAGAATAGGCTCAGACTATTATGTTTGCTATGAAGATACCTAAGTTACCTATGATTTTTCTCCATTTTGATAATATATTGTTAAATTTCTAAGATATTTTGCTGTAGAAAGACTGAAATTATTATGCAGTACCAGTTGGTTGTGAAAGTTCTTATTAATAAGGTTATAAGTTATGTTAGAAAGAGTTTCTAATGGTAAAAGTTTATAAACACTCACTGTTTTAAACGCAACTACTTATCTTAAGAAATATAATATGTGATAGGTACTTAATTCCTCACTACCTGTATGTCAAAGATACTCAAATTATATAGTTCGTGTTATCATTTACTACGTATTATTATGTGCCATGTTTTTTTTATTATATTTCTTTATTTAATTATAATTTATTATTTTTATTTTGCCTAGTTTTAAACCCGGGTAAAGTCTCCCTTCTTGGGGGTCAAGTCTCCCACCTAGGCGGGAGATATTAGCCAAATCTCACTTCAGTAAAAATCGTTAATTACTCATAAAGTATTAATGATTTATAAAACTTTCTTAAGAAAAAATAAAGCTTAATAATGCAGCTTAGGGTACAATTTGTAGAGAATAGTTTTTTGTAAATATAAAGCGATTTATGAGCATTTTAGTCGAAGGCGGGTAAACTCTCCCGGACTCCCCCTACTTAAAGTCCTCTCTACTCACTTTACCTTGCTATTTGTCTGTTCGTCTATCAGTGGCTTCTATCTCAAGAACAAAATAGAAATCAGGTGTTGAAATAATGTTTTCGGCCGCATTCATCGAGTTTAGTATCTTTGAATAAAAAAAATTTGCAAATCAACCCGTTTTTGAAGAACATGCTGATGATAAACGAATGGGACATTTTCAGTTTCTTTGTTGACAAATAGTTACCTTTTAATACCGATCAAGGTTCCAAACTTAACCCATTAATAATAAACGTTGTGTAGCGTCTGTACCTATATATAAATATTTATTAGAAAACTTATAAATGAAAATGACGGTAAAGGTGTATCTACAAAGTACAGTATTGATTTTATTAAAACGAAAGTAGGTACTAAAAGTATTCTTAAATTCGAATATTTTTGAAGGTCTTATTATCCACTCCTTTGAGAGCCCTGCGATGCTCAATCACAGACTATATTTAATAAGATCTATAATAGAGACATATGCTAATATTAAACTTCGATTTGTTGCAAAGTTCGACCCCGGTCTTCAGAACAAATCTAAAAGACAAAAGTTCACAAAACTGATTTTATTTGATGGGACCTAAGATTTTATTCTAATTAAGTAGTCATTAGTTATTGATGTAAAAATTGTACGGTAAATGATAAATGATTTTATTTCTGTAAGTAGATTTGCTTTTATACGTCAATCATATTTTAAAAACTAGATGAGGTCGGCGTTTCCTATCTGACTAATCAGAGAAGAAAGGCCAAAACAAACTCAAGAGGTCCAGATATAATCTTGGTCAGATCATGTCAAGTAGTTAATTCTTCAAAAGACCATTTCAGTATGGTCTCATACTGAAATGGTCTTTTGAAGAATTAACTATACCACACACATATAAAGATAATAACGATAATTTAGTAATTTGTATGAAATTTTTTTTTTTAAATAAATCATTTGTAAACATTGAAACTATGGATAATTTTATTGCTTTCCTAATTTTTTGGCACTTATTTAAATCTATTCAAATGCGAAAAAATTGTGTTCTAACTTTTTTCAATATTATCGATACGTTTGAATCTATATGGTAAAATCCCTACCACAGGTTTTATATTTTGTACTTAGTGTCACCCCGCATTGCCAGACCTACGGATTTATCCATAGATCTACAGACTTTGGACCTCGCCTCGGATATACGTATATCGATATAAGATTTACAAATATTAGCAAACAAAAGTGTAAAAAAATAATTTTGCAAAAAACGAAACGCAACCGACAATTGCATAAAAGGTCTACACAAAAAGCAATATAAAACACAAAACCATAATAGTTCGGCGGCAAAGCAGGCGCATTTAAAATTATTTAGTTTTAAAATGTAAATAACTACTTACTTAAAAACACACACTGAAACTGATACGTTGTCATAGACGGTGACACGGACAATGAATAGTAGCGAATAAAATTGTACTTAGAATATTTTTTCTGTCTGAGTCAATTTTTGCCTAATTTGTTTAGTTTTCGATATTTATCTAACTGATTTGATTTATATTAGATTTTTCAGGCACCACCGATCCGATTTTTAATCGATGAATTGAAAATCGTATCTGGCAACACTGGCCACACTGGCCATCTACCGGGCGATAGCTGAACCTAATTGAATAAATTGCCGCTCTAATTATGCTATATCTTACCAGATGGCGGCACTGAGACATGGGATCACAGTTTTTCTAAGACATTTCTTTGCATGGCCCCTCTATTGTACCTATCTTTAAATCTCTTTGCTAAAGCATAAGGTTCAAAGTTGATTGGGAAAATTTGACAGTTTCGGGTAGCTTGATGTGCTGGCGTCTGTACTTACTGATAACATGAAATATAAAAAATTAAAACAAAATAACAAAATTTCTTATTTATTTAAAAACAACATTTCGTTTTCTTGCCCATTCTTCTCCATGCGAAATTGCCGTTCGGAACATTAAAAGATCTTCTTTCGTATAAATATTAGGTACCTATAGGTTTTTGCTATAACGATAATTTGTGTCATAGGATTTAGAGTATCACTAGTAGTAAACATATTTACTTAATAATAGAGGAAAAGAGATAGCTGCAATGATATTTTAGTAAACAGATATGTTATGAGCGCGCAAATCGTGAAGACTAGAAAACGTCCTAATTGGGACGTATTGCTTTTAGTCTGTGTCACGCACGTCTACGAGTGAGACGGTACACGCAGCTACGTAATTACCATCCAAAATGCCATTTTTTGTATTTAGAAAGTGTACCAATTATGATACCAAAGCTAATAAAACACAAGGAATCTCATACCACACGAAAGTACACATTATACTTCGATTTATTAATATATTTCAATTATTTTCCTAATATTCTGATATTTGGAGGTTAGGAAAAAGAAAGAGATGGAAAATACATTTTTTGTCGTAAGAACGACAAGGATGCGAGCTCTCCGGACATAGAATAAAAGTACAGATGCGAATATTAGGCAGTAAAGTCATCTTTACAGCAGAGTTCTAGTTTCCCTTTTAATAACTTTTCTTTATAATTTTGTTTGATATATTAAACATGTCATAATATAGGAAAAGAAAATATTAATAGCTTATCGTTAATTCGTTACCATAGTATGTCAGAGATAGTGTTAAATAAACCTACCATTGAGTATAAAATTAAATGTTTTCGAAGGTGTATGATTATTTTTACAATTGTATTTCTTTCTTTTTAAAACGTGTTTTATTTTTCACCTACCTACCTTTTAATAGTGTTTATTCGTTGCATAGGCACAAATCCCGACTACAAATTCTGTACACGCCAATGATATTCTAATAGACAGATATGTTATACACTTACAAAACAACAGAAAAAAGTGTTCCGCGCCGAGAGGCAGCACACATACACACTTTTCATTCATTTTACATTTCACTACAAGTAAAAAGGATAGCTTGATAAAACCAATAAGAAAAAAAGTGACAGCTAGATGTTGTCAATTGCGCGTGAATGTAAACAAACATTATTCGGGCTACCAATCACCGCACGTTGGCATCATAGACTAACAAATTAACTAGGCAGAAAGTACAAACCGCGTGTACAGAATTTGTAGTCGGGATTTGTGCCTATGCAACGAATAAACACTATTAAAAGGTAGGTAGGTGAAAAATAAAACACGTTTTAAAAAGAAAGAAATACAATTGTAAAAATAATCATACACCTTCGAAAAGATTAAGATTTAATTTTAATCTCAATGGTAGGTTTATTTTAACACTATCTGTGACATACTATGGTAACGATAACCTATTAATATTTTCTTTTCCTACATATTATGACATGTTTAATTTATAATTAAATATATCAAACAAAATTATAAAGAAAAGTTATTAAAAGGGAAACTAGAACTCTGCTGTAAAGATGACTTTACTGCCTAATATTCGCATCTGTACTTTTATTCTTTGTCCGGAGTGCTCGCATCCTTGTCGTTCTTACGATAAAAAATGTATTTTCCATCTCTTTCTTTTTCCTAACCTCCAAATATCAGAATATTAGGAAAATAATTGAAATATATTAATATATCGAAGTATAATGTGTACTTTAGTGAGGAATGAGATTCCTTGTGTTTTATTAACTTTGGTATCATAATTGGTACACTTTCTAAATACACAAAATGGCATTTTGGATGGTAATTACGTAGCTGCGCGCACCGTCTCACTCGTAGACGTGCGTGACACAGACTAAAGGCAATACGTCCTAATTAGGACGTTTTCTAGTCTTCACGATTTGCGCGCTCATAACATATCTGTTTACTTAAAATATCATTGGTACACGCGGTTTGTACTTTCTGCCTAGTTAATTTGTTAGTCTATGATGCCAACGTGCGGTGATTGGTAGCCCGAATAATGTTTGTTTACATTCACGCGCAATTGACAACATCTAGCTGTCACTTTTTTTCTTATTGGTTTTATCAAGCTATCCTTTTTACTTGCAGTGAAATGTAAAATTAATGAAAAGTGTGTATGTGTGCTGCCTCTCGGCGCGGAACACTTTTTTCTGTTGTTTTGTAAGTGTATAACATATCTGTTTATTAGAATATCATTGGATAGCTGAAAAATTACATTCAGAAGAAAGGGACGCAAACATAAAAGACATCAACGAGAGTCGTGGCACCTTTTTTCACCTACAAATATGACCAGTATATGATGAACTCCGATAAATAATATCAAAAAATAATTTTAATTAGGATTATGTAACTATTAACTTATCGATGAAATGTTATGCCATCTTTCCCGAAACTCGAAGTTTGTCTATTGTAACCACTATAGTTGCAAAACTTCTGAAAAATTCCGAATAATTCCGGAATACTTCTGGGAAAGTTTCTTAGAATCAGAATTATTCAAAATGAGCCACGCTGGCGCCGCGCCGCGCGCGCCCGACTGCCATGAGTCGTGCGTGCAGGCGATGGCGGTGCGGGGTGCGGTAAGAGGGGAGATGCTCCCCGGAGAAGTTTTCCCCCCCTCGAGAAAGATTCGTACCCCGCAATCCAATGTTTCCGCCGAATATTTCGCCCGAATAATTCAATGGGAATAAACGTGTTTGTTTGTGGTGTGGTGAGTAAGTTAATTATTGTTCAGTGGCACATACGTAAGTAAAATATAAATGTTTATTTTATTATAAATGGGATTGATTATGTTATGTTATCGCGGGATTATAGGTAAGTAGATATGTTAGCCTGCGATTAACAGGATTTTTTTTCTTTTGATTTTAGGTAGGTACCTACTTATTTCAAAATCGAATGCTATTTTTATAAATGTCAGTTGTGGAATAAAAAACCAGGCCTAGCATATTTGATTTGTTTTTTGAAATAGGGTTTAAGAGCCTATACTACCTCAAATGGCTTAGCATGATCCTCAGTTATGTCGAAAATACAGCAGCATTAATTTTGAAATAAATATATGCTAAAGTTGAGGATTAATGTTAGGTACTATGTTAGACGAAAACACGATTCCATAAAATTTTCTCGATAGAAAAAAATTCCAAAGATACCTCCAAACCGAACAATAAACCGCTGGTATTCAAAAAATACTTCAAATTAGATCATGAAACTTTGCGTACTAACTGAACTAACTATAAAGCAGGTCTTAATTTATTTGGTTTTTTTGAATTACCTTTATTTTCACCGTAAAAAGCAAATACCTAAACTATTGGCGCTGCCTTCCGCCCAGCTCCGCACTTTGTCTCGCTCTCACACAGTCCGCAGGCAGTATCGTGCGAGCGAGATAAAGAGCGAATTTTAGCTGAGGTAGTATAGGCTCTCACGCATGCGCAAACGGCACGGCGCCCGACCCCCGCGCGCCCCGCGCCCAGTCGCGCTCGCGCTGCCCATGACGCGACGTTGCGTGTGCTTGAAGGCTCGTACACAGAGGCGCGATTTGTCGCGCGACACGTCGCGTGGAGCTTCTGCGATATTATCGCGCCGCAACACCTTTCACACAAGCGCGACGCGAATCGCGGCGCGACGCCATACAAAATGAACATTTAGTATGGTGTCGCGGCGATATCGCGGCTACACGGTGTCGCGCTACTCGACACGGTCGCGGCGCGACAAGTCGCTCCAGTGTGAAGTGTCGCGCGCGTTTCCATAGAAATTGTTCTACGGATATATATGTACCATAACCATACACTTAATATACCTACCTCTCACAACACAACTAAGGGTCAGTTCACACCGAGACGCGATGCGACGCGCAGTTGTCAAGATAGCAATACAATTATAGACCTTATCTACTACACAAAAAGATACACAATTCAGTGGGGTGGGCCGCGCAGCCGCGCGGCGTAGCTCGCCGTAGTAGGAACTGAATTGTGTACCTTTTAGTGTATTATAAGATCTATAATTGTATTGCTATCTTGACAACTACGAGTCGCGTCGCGTCTCGGTGTGAACTGACCCTAAAGATAATATAATTTACAACTTCCAAGCGCGAAATAAGTAGTAAGGTCGATTTTCCTGGTTTTTTTTGACAATTGAAATATTCCCAAAGTTTCGGAATATTTCGGAATACTTCCGAAGTATTCGACGGGAATGATTCGGAATTTTTCCCGCCAGCATCTATAGTAACCACACCAACATAGTGTGTAAGGGGCCATTATAATAATTTATTTTCATCTCTCATACTCGGAAAGTAGTGTTTGTTTGATCCGAATAGCGGGTGGAAAACGCTGCTTCCCACCCTTGGGCGGGAAATACTCATAGTAATTGCTTCCCTCCCTAGGGCGGGAATGAAATTTGAAAATAGAACTAAATTTAGTTAGGTAGTCAGCTCAGTCAGACCATACGACACCCTTAATTGATTATGTAAATATTTATTATGCTACCCATCAAATCTTATGAATGTGCGTTAACTAGGAGAGTTGGATAAAAAGCTCATTATGTCAACGCCATTAAATCCTTCATATTTAGCGCACAAGTTAATAATTTACCTTGAATAAATTCAACATACTTAAGTACGATAATCACCATTTTGATGTCAGTTGTGGACGAGGCTAAAAAACATAAAAAATGGGGATTTCGAACATCCTGACTTTACCATAGGGGGCTGTGAATATACATCATTTACTTATTTGACGAATTTATCTATAGTTTAAGATAAATAAGTAGTGGTAATGAAGTTTTTTTGATATCTAATGTCGAAGTTTCGCGCCAATCGTGTGTGTTTACATTTTTACTTTTCACAAATTTCACACACACAGATGTAGATAAGATTTAAAATGTGACAAATGTTACCTATTGATAATATTATAAACAACACGAAAATGCCCAGGTTTTAACGTAATATTCAAACACAGGTTCAATAATACGTATTAATCATTACCACTACTCAATTTGTGTTCAGAATCGCCGACCTTTATTGTTTTTTTTTATTGCAATGATGTGTGAAAGCGATTATTCCAAACAATTTTTTTTTATTTCGATTGATTCGAGTAATTAATATGACGAATGTAATCGATATTTGAAAATAAAATAAAATTATTTTAAGCAATAAATACAACAAGCATTGTTAATAATAATGATTTATGCTTTTGTAATATCATTTCAATCTCTTCTAATATCATGTCAATAACAGACAGGCGGACATAGGTACCTCATTTACTGAATTTCGCGCCGAAATGCTTCTATAATTGAATTTATATTCGGAATGCGCTCGCTGTTTAAAATTATTTTAATTTATTGGACAATTATTTATTGTGGATTTTATTTTTGATACTTTCTAATAGTTTACTACAGAATTCCCAGTAAACATTTTTTAGGTAGGCTTTCCAGAAGTTTTTTTTGAGAATGATGATAATTAATTAATTCTATAGATTGGATATTCTGCAAACACTTTACATTTCAATACATATTGTTAGTTTAGAGAGTTTTTATTCAGTTTCTACAATTTTTTTTATTGCGAGTATCGATTAGGCTGTATGCAAGTTTTGAATCGAAATAAGAAAGTTGGGTGGACGGTCAGCACTAAAAAGTGCCACGTCGCAACACAATTTTTAGTAATTTTTATCAAGATTATCGTGTTTTCTAAGTAATTTATGAAAAATGGTAAAAGTAAGAATGCAGACAGAATGATAATAATACGGGCCCTAGTAAGCGGGACGGCCCGCGGTGGTGACACAGAATCTACTCATGTGGCGGTGACGTGGTGTGTTCCATGCTTCAAATTTTAAAAAGACTAATAAATAGGTACTTATTATTCATGTAATTATTATCAATTTTTGAAAAACTACAAGTTTTTACTTTCCTTAAATTCGAAATGAAAAGTAGAGTGTTTAACGCGGGTGAAAGTCATCAATTCCCACTCGGACTATAGCCGCCCTCGCTGCGCTCGGGCGTCTAAATGCCTCGTATGGGAATTGATTCCTTCCGACCCTTGTATAACAATCTACTATTTCACCAATTTTTATTGACTTACGCGGAAGTGTTCGAAACTGAATCGAAATTCTTGAGTGGTGACCTGTATCAGATCTATAAGTCTGATGTGTTGACAGACATCGGTTGCCTGTTATTCGGCTTCTATGGGCTGTATGGTCGTTGCCTTCGAGGAACACAGGCGTGAGTGCGTGACGTTATGTTATGCAATCAAAACAGCGAAATAATTGACAATTATTTGCGACGAATGTAAATCTTAGTTTACCTTGGTAATTGACGACCGTTGTTCGAGTTTTTATCCGAACTTTTTTCTAAAAAGAGATATTGTCATTTCGTCGAAATTTATTTTTTAACCGACTTCTTAGAAGAAGGAGGTTCTCTATTCGGATGTTTCTATTTTTTTTTATGTCTGTTCGGGCATAACTCCATCGTAAACAGACGGATTTGCAATTTTTTTTTTGTTCGAAAGAGCTTTATTCCGAAATGGTCCCATTTAATTTTCGTAAAGATCTGATGATGAGTTTCGGAGACAGACAACGGAACTCTTCAATAAATGCCAGCAAATCAACCGCTATTGCTGCTATAGCATATGTATGAATTGTTTACACAATCACAAAACATAACATCACGCCTGTACCCTTTAAAGGGGTAGGTAGATGTGTTCAATAGCTTTCTGTCACTGATATTCACATAGCAAGTAGTAGTAGATAAGTATACGAATTTGTTTGGGGTAGATAGGTAGGTACAACTAAAAAGCGAAATATAAAAACAACTTTAATTTCGGAAGTCGGTGTCGGTTCTGTATTTTCTTTTTCGACACCGACTTTCGAAATTAAAGTTATTTTTCACTTAGTAGTTTTTTTTTTTTGAAAGTCGGTTGTTTTTTTTGTTGTAAAAAAGTTTTTTTTTGTATACCTGTACGTTTAGCGATAATTCTATACCTACCTACAACTTCGACCAACTTCGGTGATACTTGTTTTATTGGAAAGAGGCTATAGGTACCTACTTGTGTGTCTTGCTTGACCAACCCAAGTTGAAGTTTAGCGAATTAATTAAACAAGCAAATAATTTTATTTAGATCCTTTTACAAAGTAATACATTTACAAACTTATAAATACTTAGTAGTAAGTACCACATTC
Organism: Mesoligia furuncula; assembly: GCA_916614155.1. NCBI lineage: Eukaryota > Metazoa > Arthropoda > Insecta > Lepidoptera > Noctuidae > Mesoligia > Mesoligia furuncula. Next base: position 12,849,695 of record OU744799.1, on the reverse strand, counting down.
TTAACAGATTGGCTTAAATACTTATTTAAAAACTACTTTAATTTACATATTTTAATTACCTATGAAAAGTGCTTTGGTACTGTCGTTTTAGCTTGTGGCGACCCGCCTGAACTAGGTTAATTAGACCTAAAGAGATTTAAGATAGGTACATGTCTTTGATAAAACCCAAAGAGATTTAAGAATTTAATGTCTTTGATAAAACCAATGCCTACCTCGTAGGAAATACAGGGGGTATTGAGCATTTACAAACATTCTCCATGTTTGTAAATGCTCAGTACCAAAGAGATTTAAGATAGGTAATTGGACCTATCTTAAATCTCTTTGGTACTGAGCATTCCCATCATTCATTCTTTGGTATTGAGCATTGCCTCTATTGAGAGGGGCTATGCAAAGAAATGTCTTAGAAAAACTGTGATCCCATGTCTCAGTGCCGCCATCTGCCAAAGTATAGCAAAATTAGAGCGGCAATTTATTCAATTAGATTCAGCTATCGCCCGGTAGATGGCCAGTGTGGCTAGTGTTGCCAGATACGATTCTCAATCGATGGATTGAAAATCGGATCGGTGGTGCCTGAAAAATCTAATATAAATCAAATCAGTTAATATCGAAAACTAAACAAATTAGGCAAAAATTGAGTCAGGCAGAAAAAATATTGTAAGTACAGTCTAATTCGCTACTATTCATTGTCCGTGTCACCGTCTATGACAAGGTATCAGTTTCAGTGTGTGTTTTTACCCGACTGCGGCGAAGACCAAAAGGAGGGTTATTAAGTAAGTAGTTATTTACATTTTTAAAACAAAATAATTTTAAATGTGCCTGCTTTGCCGCCGAATTATTATGCTTTTGTGTTTTATATTGCTTTTTGTGTAAAGTAGACCTTTTTAGCAATTGTAGGTTGCGTTTCGTTTTTTGCAAAATTATTTTTTACACTTTTGTTTGCAAATATTTGTAAATCTTATATCGATATACGTATATCCGAGGCGAGGTCCAAAGTCCGTAGATCTATGGATAAATCCGTAGGTCTGGCAATGCGGGGTCACACTAAGTACAAACTATAAAACTTGTGGTAGGGATTTTCCCATAATAGATTCAAAGGTATCGATAATATTGAAAAAAGTTAGTAAGACAATTTTTTCGCATTTGAATAGATTGAAATAAGTGCCAAAAAGTTAGGAAAGCAATAAAATTATATACCCGAAACTGTCAAATTTTCCCAATCAACTTTGAACCTTATGCTTTAGCCATAAAGTTGAAAATCTATTAAATTTTGACAGCTTGTAGTAGCTTGATGTGCTGGCGTGTATACATAGTTTCAATGTTTACAAATGATTTATTTATAAAATTCTTTTTTCATACAAATTAAATTATCGTTATTATGGTCTGTGCTGTGTGGTATGGTTAATTCTTCAAAAGACCATTTCAGTATGGTCTTGACATGATCTGACCAAGATTATATCTCTTGAGTTTGTTTTGGCTATTCTTCTCTGATTAGTCAGATAGGAAACGCCGACCTCATCTAGTTTTTAAAATATGATAGACGTATAAAAGTGTCTGTACAGACACCAGCACATCAAACTTAGTTTTTAATTCTTCTAATAATTATTACCCTCTTTTATAAAATCAATTAAACATGGATCGATTTTAAACTGAATGTTACTTGAATGAATCGATTATTTTGTCACACCACTATATTAATTTCGTTAAAAAGTGGTAACACATAAGCTGTAATTTTACCCAACTATAGTAAAGCTACTCAGCAATAGATGGCGTTTAATACAAAATAAATCTAGATCTATTTATGAAAATTATTTCATTCTAATTACTGAGCTCTATAGTAATCTGTGTTACTGAGTAAATATAGATAATACATATGAAAATAAACTGAAGTTAGGTCCAGTTGTTTTACCTTAACGAGACTTGCAGTAACGCAGTAACGTAATGCGCAACTCGGCATATTTCCATATAAAATATTTTTCTTTTGTTGGACACGAATGCGTCAATGCGACTTGACGCGCAGGCGTACCATACTAGACTGAGAGACTTGTTACTCCTAGGTAACAAGTATCGGAACACTGTTTTGTTCGCAATGTCCCGTCTATTGTAAATACTTTAATGTCTTTGCTCAGTACCGAGGCTAAATTACTATGAAAGGACTGCAGGTACTTGGGACCAAAATCAAGTTTGAATCCCAGGCTGGGCCAAAGATTAACCATTGCTTGCTAAGGCTACGGACACGAAGACAGCGGGCGGCGGCGCGCGGCACGTTTCAATGCATAGATTTATATGGAATTGGCCTCGAAGGCAGCGGCGCGCGGCACGTTTCAATGCATAGATTTATATGGAACTGGCCTCGAAGGCAGCGGCGCGGCGTACGGGCGATGCGCACCAGTCTAGCTGTGTCCGTATGTATAATGTACTCTATGTCTAGCGGTGCCCGCGCGTCTGCATTGACGTAGTGTTGTTGCATTTAATTTTTTGCTTTTTAACGACCGACGCGCGATGTTTCAAAATGTTGTAAGTATCAAAAACATGTTGTCGTCGCTGTTTAGACATTTCGTTCGCGAACAAACACACTAATTTGTCATAACACCACTACGCCGCTCTAGCGCCGGGCGATCTGCCCGCTGCCTTCGAGGCCCGAGGCCTTAGAGCAAGCAATGGTTTACTATTATAAACATATGAGTGGGTGCTTGTCATTATACTTTCGTATTAACCCCTTACCGCATAGCTACCCAAATATGGGCACTTATTTTTAAACGTTTAGAAATAAAATATGATGTTAGTTTACCGTTTACGGCATAACAAGACAGATCAGGCAACGTCCAAGCTTCAATAAAAATACATGAGCTGCCATCTAGTGTACCGTTTAACGAAACTATAATCTGTCAAAATCAGTCGGTGGTCGTTGAAATTTGTCGTTAGTGTGTGCTATGTTTTTAAAATTTGTTTTGTGATGGTGTATCGATTTTTCGTTTGATCTACATTTCGTGGTGCTAAGAAGACATATCTAAGGTCTCAAAACACTAAAAACATGTAAGTAATAAGCAATAGTTTAGCAACAATCATGCCAAACATTAGCATGACAAATATGGAATATTATGCAGTAACGGCTTAATGAGTTTTCCATATTTGGCATTGTATGCATTACTAGTTATTTTTGCATTCAACCAGATGTGGGAATTTATGCAGTGAAGCATTATTTGATATTTTTTTCAGAAAAATGGATCCATTACGATTCTACGGTCTTGATATACCAAATGAAAGCGCAGATGATGACGATGGTCTAGTGGGGGATGATCCGGATGATCAAGACTATGAACCCAGCGGGAATTCTACGAGACGAAGAAACATAATTATTTATCCTTCTGATTCTGATAAGGATTCTTCGTCAGATGAAGGTGAGCAGGCGTCTGTTGATCCGTTAGCTGCTGGTCCATCGCGTTCGCGGACCATTCCCAAAAATAAAACCAATCCTTCATCAAATGTGAGAAATGTAACATACACCTTTGTCTAAATAAAGATAGGAATTGCTTTAGATCATTTCATCTTACGTAAGGTGAATGATGAGACTGAATCCACGCTACGCCACTGGTGAATTGTTAGCTTGTAAATCAGTATAGTTACTAAGTGTAAAATGTGAAGTTCCTAAATGCAACAGATCTCATTAAAATTATTTTATAATTTCATTAAATGAGTTTTATTTTCTAAAACCTTTTCTACTGAGGATTGATCTAAAGTTACCTTTAGAGCATGCGATGCCTTTAAATGGCATTATGTTTGAGTTGCCTTTACTGCAATGCATATTATGCCAATTATGTCAAATTAGTTTTAGAAGCTTTTATTGCATACTATGCCATTTATGGGAAATATAAGTTTTTTATCATATTTCGAAAAGTAATCGTATTTTGGAAAATTGTCTTAACTAACTTAATAGTACGTGTCAAGGACTATCAAATATATTTTTTCTGGAAAAAATAAAAAACACATGCGGTAAGGGGTTAAGTATATATAAGTGTATATTGTGTATCTTTAATAAATCATACTATTTATGACCTTTGAATCAATAAAACATATTTTTCTTTAAAACAATATTTTATTTAAATAGAATCATTTGTACTAGCTATAATTTGGTGCATTTGCAAAAGTGCTCCATATTCAAGATGATTTTCCAGATATTTGGCATATTTCATAATTGAACTTCCTGCACCTTCACCTTGTAGATATGAAACAATTCTTTTCATAGCCTGATAGGCCTCCATTCCTGAGGTGGACTGACACGCTTTTTGACTTAGCACTTCTGTAGCTTGCATACTTTCATCCAGTTGCCCACAAAAAACACAGGGCAGTTTGTTATCACAAAAAATATATTTATCTAATGAACTTGGGCACTGTTCTGCATTCACTGGAACATTAGACATCTTGCACCACCGAGATATACTATGATCGCTGTCACTGTCCTCTTTGACATTAAAGAATAGACTGCCATCCCCAGGCGGGAAGCATAGGCTCCGGACATACTTTTGTGGTACATTATACCACGCACTGCCTATCATATGAATGTAATCCATAAAAGATGAGTTGTCTTTACCATAAGTTAAAGATCTACTTATTTGTAATCTTCGGTAATGGTACTTAAAACATTCAACTACCTTTTCTAAAATATTTGTCCCATAGCTTAGGTCAGTAGTATTGACTATTCTTATATTTTCAAAATGTAGATTTCGAGTGAAGCTTTCTGGGACATCTAATACCAAGGTTACATGGGTATCTTTAGATACTAATTCTTTTTCCCATTTTGTTAAGTAACTCAGGACCACAGAATAATTTATTTGTGAATTAATACAATAGTAGTAGTTAACTGGTAAGCTTCGAACATGTGATTCTGTTTCCAGTAACTCTTTACCAACAACTGCTGCTTCTTTTTTGTCAGTTCCTAAAGTATTTACTATAAACAGTAATGAAACATAACTGTCTGCATTTTGTCCACTTAGGTAGCTGCTGTAGTCAAGATTGTGTGATAATGCACAAACACCACCCAGATAGATATCTTTGGACACTGAACTATTGAGAAACCTTTTCCAATCCTCTTTAGCTTTTTCACTGCAAACATTATCAGATGTATACTTGGATATATTATGTCTTGTGCGAAAACTTAACAGCCAATCATCAATGCAAGTAAATTCTTCACTTAATCCCTTGAGTATGTCCTGTGCTTTATTGCGTAGAATATCTTCTGTGATGACATTTTCACTTTCAAATTGTTGTTCAAACCAATCCAAAAGATTTTGTTCTAGATTAAGACTACAAATTTCCTTTAGAAGATTATATTTCTGCGTATATTTTTTTATGATAGAATCTTTCTCTTTGTAAATTGATGAAATAGTCTGGGGATGAACACCATATTCTCTAGCTATGTCGGATTTACATTGACCATTATCTAGAGCTTGAATTACTTGTAATTTTGAAGTAGCGTCGATTTTGGTGTACGATTTCTTGGGGAAATCTGTTATAAATTCCGACTGGTCTTGATCCACATTTTTGTGGACAGAGCTCCAAATTGACATACTTTAAATATAGCGTATCTGTCACTATCTACTTATGCAAACGATTACGATTTGATTGAACTTAATAATTTCTCAATGTAAATAGATAAATAATAAATACGCGACACGCGTAAGTTTCCATTACTTCCTTCTAAGAATTATGAAATGTCAGTGAAGTGTCAATGGTCATTATCAACCATTTATCAACAGTCTGTCAACTCAACTGTCAAAGGACAAAGAAGCATAGATAGAAGTAATATTACTTTTATTTACGCTTTTTGATTATATATAGTACTTAGGTATGTACTAATTCCATTGGGTCTATCCATGGAATTAGTATTATATTATCTGACGATGGATTTTTTTTTGGTGAGCTCGCGGATATTTAGGAATCGATTTTGTAAGCAATCGGCATTTAAATAATAAAATAAAAACAAAATAGGTCACTTTTTAGGGTTCCGTAGGTGGGGAGGTGACCGAGGTAGAGTTGAGAGTGGCGGTACGTAGGCTGAATGCCAAAAATGCCGCCCCAGGACCCGACGGCTTACCTGGGAAAGCCTGGGTTCTGGCCTTGGAGGCTCTCGGGCTTCGACTGAGGGGGCTCCTAAGCGCGTGTCTGGAGAGGGGCCAGTTTCCACTACGTTGGAAGACGGGGAAGCTGGTCCTCATTAAGAAGCCGGGGCGCCCTGCGGACTCTTCGTCCGCTTACCGGCCCATCGTGCTGCTCGACGAGGTGGGCAAGCTCTTTGAAAGAGTTATTGCAGACCGCCTCGTCGGGCAGCTGATGCGGGTGGGGCCGGACCTGGCGGAGGGCCAGTTCGGTTTCCGCAGAGGGCGCTCTACGGTAGACGCTGTCATGCGCGTACGAGCCCTCACGACGGGGGATGCTGTTGCCCAGGGCGGTGTCGTCTTGGCGGTGTCTCTAAACATTGCCAATGCCTTCAACACCCTGCCCTGGAGTTGCATCAACCAATGTCGTATGGTCGAGGCCTATCTGAGGGACAGCGCCGTCATCTACCCCGGTCATCAGGGAGAGTGGAACCGGCGAGAGATGTCGTGCGGTGTCCCACAGGGATCGGTCCTGGGCCCGCCTCTGTGGAACATCGGGTACGACTGGGTGCTGCGCGCCGACCTCCCTAGGGGCGTCAGCGTAGGTTGCTACGCTGACGACACGCTGGTCCTGGCGCAGGGGAGGTCGCAACAGGTGGCGGCGGAACTAGCGACACGCGAGGTTGCGACAGTCGTTGAAAGGATCCGGCAACTGGGACTCGAGGTGGCCCTGCACAAGTCCGAGGCCATGTGTTTTCATGGCCCTCGGAACGCGCCACCGTCGGTTTCCCAAATAATGGTAGGAGGGGTTCACATCGGCGTCGAGTCGACGATGAAGTACCTGGGACTCGTCCTCGACAGCCGGTGGAATTTCGTGGAGAACTTCAGACGTTTGGCTCCTAGGCTGGAGCGGGCCGGGGCTGCGTTGAAGCGGCTCCTGCCCAATCTAGGGGGTCCAAACGCCTCCTGCCGGAGGCTCTACGCGGGGGTGGAGCGGTCCATGGCCCTTTACGGGGCACCGGTGTGGGCGCGTTCACTGAGGCGCCGACCAGCCCGGCGGTTGAACGCGTCCCAGAGGGTCATGGCCGTCCGGCTAGTCCGGGGTTACCGCACGGTCTCAGGGGAGGCAGCGAGCCTCCTCGCCAGATTGCCGACATGGGATCTGGAGGCCAAAGTCCTCGCCCACATATGGGAGTGGCGAGAGGAGGTAAAACGCGGGGGCGTAACTCCGCTGCCGCGAGAAATCGCGGCGCAGCGGACAGAGCTCCGGCGGGATCTCATGGCGACATGGAGAGTGCGACTGTCGCAACCCAGTGGTGGGCACGCCACAATTGCGGCGATAAGTCCCCTCTTTGAGGAGTGGCTAGAGAGGCGCCACGTACGGCTGCTTCGGGAGGTTCCTGTTCAGAATAGGGCGGGAGGAAACGCCTGGGTGTCACCATTGTGTGGATCGCCCGGAGGACACGGTGGAGCATACGGTAGAGATCTGCCCAGCTTGGGCAGAGCACCGCCGTGTCCTCACGGAGGCGATCGGCGGCGGCGATCTCTCGCGTCCGGCCATAGTCCGGGCCATGGTACGGAGCGAGAGTGCATGGGAGGCTGTCGCCTCCTTCTGCGAAGCAGTGATGCTCGCGAAGGAGGAGGAGGAGGAGCGCGTGAGGGAGAGGCAATCCTTGCGCCCTCACGCCCCTAGCCGCCGCAGGAGACGCCCTGGGCGTCGGGAATCGATAGCCGATTCCCGGCCACCGTAGGCGCGGGCATGCGAACGGCGAGCAATGGGCAGCTTCGCCGTCCGGTAAGGACCAGGCCCGGGTCGACGGCGCGTTGTGTTCCACGCGCGCCTCAAGGAGATGTCAGCACCAACTGACGGGGTCCGCTAGGGCCGATGCCCGCCAGGGTCGCGGGTTGTTCGAAAGAGAAACCGTGGCCCCTGGCACAGGCAACTGAAGGAACACAGGTGGGTTTTAGTCAGTAAGTCTGACACTCCCTTCCGCTCCGCCCAGAGCGGGAGGGGTCATTTGATGATTTCCCACCCAAAAAAAAAAAAGGGTTCCGTAGTTCCTGCAAGGAACCCTTATAGTTTCGTCATGTCCGTCTGTTTGTCTGTCTGTCTGTCCGAGGTTTTGCTAAGAGACCGTTAGTACTAGAAAGCTGTAATTTTGTAGGAGTGTGTATATCAATCACGCCGACAAAGTGGTAAAATAAAATTTTGGAAAATATTTTTTTTAGGGTAGCTCCCCTGTATGTGAAATGGGGATGAATATTTTTTTCGTCATCTACCCCATCGTGTGGGGTATCGTTGAATAGTTATTCTAAAATGATTTAGGGGTTGCTAAAATATTTTTTCGATTTAATGCTCTATTTACGAAATATTAAACTTTAAAGTGCAAATTTTTGTTCCAGTAGGGCGTCCCCCCCCTCTAAAACCTAAACTGCTGGCTTGAAAAATCTGGAAAAAATCACGATGATAGTGCATTTCATGAACTTTAAAGGAAAACTATAGCGGTAAAGATAACTTTATTAGTTTAGCAGTAATAGTCGTTGAACTTGGGTGTTAGATAATTTTGTACCAAATACAAAATCCTTTAAAGTGACTAAGATGAAGTAGTTGCTTGTTTATAACGGGTTAAGACTTGCATTGAAAAACAAAATATGAAATATTTTTTTTTAATATTTAGAATAAAGAACAACAGTATCGTACTACATTGTGATAACGGGCTACTACGGAACCCTACAATGTGCGTGGCCCGACGCGCTCTTGGCCGGTTTTTTTAAAAGTACCTTTTTTGGAATACACGCTCATAAATCGGTTTTAAACGCAATCGGTTCAGTTACTAAAAAGTTCAAAAATTCTATTTTACAGAAAAAACTAACTTCTAAAAAGACCACAAAGTGAAAAAGGTAAAAACTATATTTTGAGTCGTTTTTTTTTGTTATTTGCCTTTATTTTTCACTTTTTAGATACGACCCCCTGAAAAATAACATTATGAGTAAAACACTACTTGGGATGTAAATATCAGTCACAGGAAGTTATCTAAGGGACCACTTCGCGAGTTTTGTCTACCAAATGTTAAATAATCACGTAAATCGGCCCAGTAATCACGGAGAAATCGGTGTACAGATTTGATTTCACAAAAAGGCCTAATAGTTGAGTTGAGCATTCCACACCCAAGTTACGCCACTGTACTGTGCAAATACTTTTTTTTTTTTTTTTTTGCGGATGTGAAATCATCCCGCTCTGGGTGGAGCGGAAGGGAGTGTCAGACTCTTACTGACTAAAACCCACCCGTGTTCCTTCCTTAGCCCTTTATGTTCCGGGCCAGCGGTAACCCTTTCGGACAATCCCGCTGACCACTGTGCAAATACTCACCCCTCATTTACCTTTGTCACGTTTGTTCTGTGGTCACGGTAATCGTCGTGTCTCAACTCCAACTTCCAATAGTCACTCGGCTTAGTAGTTCACTCGGGAATAAAGTAGATACACTCATAGCATACTATCATAATATTAAGAGATTTATTGAACTGAAAAATAACAACACCAAATATTTTTTTACCTCACTAGTGTAAAGTTAGGGAAATTATTGGCAAATGGACTACGAACTTAAATTATCCGTATAGGTATTCAAATCACAACTGTCATTCCACAGTCACACATTCTTTGACAGTTGTATGAAATGGTTATATCACGGCAAATTGACGTAGAGTATCAATTTGCTTGACAATTAATTTCCTTGACTATACAAATGTTTGCTGGAAATTATTCTATTCGAAATCAGATATTTTTATAGTATATTTTCGTTTATTTTCATCTAGTTTTTTATTAGATAATTCTATCTAAGTATAATAAATATAAGCCTTCGAAAATATAAACCAAGGTACCAATGCAACGGTCAGCGGTCCAAAAAGTAATTCTCCAGGCCGTCCTAACCAAGTCTAAGGGCTCTTAGGTAATCGACCAGCACCTTAATTACGTAACACACTATCAATCACAATCGAAGGATATTGCTAGTTCATTGCTTCATATGTTCGAAAAAATGTACTGCTCAACAACTTTAATAACGCAATAAATGTTGTTGGACAGTCACAATGAAAGTCATTGCTACTGTTGGTGTGTTACGCAATTAGTCCGCAGAAGCATAACTTTTGGCCCAATTTGCACCCCACATTACAGCAAATTTTCGATTTTCTCGAGATTTTGGACACTGAAACTTAATACTTAAAATACTATTGCAAAAATATTGACAAGTGATGCAATTTTTGACCGGTTTAGCAACAAAAGTCGATCAACACTGAAAATATTAAAATAATATGACAACATAATTACATAAAAATCGGCACACATGTATGTAGCATGTATGTATGTATGTGACACATAAAATACTGAATAGCCGTGTATAAAAAAAACTGGCCAAGTGCGAGTCGGACTCGCACACGAAGGGTTCCGTACCACAAGGCAAAAACGCGGGAAAAAAACACGTTTGTTGTATGGGAGCCCCCCTTAAATATTTATTTAATTGTTTTTAGTAGTTGTAGCGGCAACAGAAATACATCATCTGTGAAAATTTCAACTGTCTAACTATCAAGGTTCATGAGATACAGCCTGGTGACAGACGGACAGCGGAGTCTTAGTAATAGGGTCCCGTTTTACCCTTTGGGTACTGAACCCTAAAAATTAGGACTCAATTTAAAAATGTCACATACAACCCGCAAGAGTTAATTTGAGACTACGCTCGATGACCTAAGCACGCGATACTGAAGCGTCGAAGGCGAGAGCGGTAACAGCGCGGGGGTCGGGAGGGGTCGCTCGAGTCTCAAGTTAACTCTTGCGGGATATAAAAGTGTTAACCAACCTTCGCAGTTGACCATTGATACTACTCTGCAAAACATTACATTGCTTATTATATTGTAAAATATAACTATGTTTGTTTATCACCAATAAAACCGTTAATACGCATGTCTATCAAGTAGGTAATTAGTTAAACCGCCAAGAACTGATTGAAAATGTAGGTATACATGCAGATGTCTATAAGGAAATTACCTAGCTGAATAGCGAGGCACCGGCCAAACATACTTAATGAAAAGGTGCATGATTACGATTGCAATAAGGTCTAAATTCATTATTACTCAAGCAGATAATGTTGGCCAACCTCTGTATACATAATGCCCGTTTTCTCTAACGTCAAGTTTAGCAACTCAAAAACAACGACTAGTTACGCCTACTCTCATTTCACCGTTCGTTTCTCAGTAGGCAACTCATACGATTCGGAACGTTTCTACCTTTATGACACTTGTTTGTGGTTTATAACCGACTTCTAAAAAGGAGGAGGTTCTCAATTAGGATGTTTTTAAATCTAAAATCTGTTGCTATGCAACTCGTTACAGTTGCCTTAGAAACTTACTCTCGCCTAATGGTTGCTGCATTTTTTTTGGCGCCAAGTAACTGCTTAATGTTTACGAATTACATTTAGATGTCGCTTAATGTTAGTGACAACGGGCAATAGGCACGTCGGTGACGAAATAGGCTTTGCATAATGTAGCTTTGTTTGCTTATAACGTATGTAGGACACAAAATGCGCTACTACTGAAAGATTGGAATGCGTTATTTTAGAACTTGTCCATCTTGGATATTATAATTGTTTGTATTCTGTAATTAAATCCTAAAACTTATTGCTAAGAGATGACAATTACGTCAGACCATTAATGCTACACATGTCATAAACAATATAATAATTAATTATACATATGTATTATATTTTTCGTTCAGTCTCACAATCCGATTCCATAAGGTCTACTTGGCGATACAACTGCTGAATAAGAATCATAACTGCTAAAACTTGTTAGGTGATTTGCAAAGCAATTCCACCTTTTAACCAAGGCACTAAAAAGCTACAATACCGTTAGTGTCGTGGTTATTTTTCTTCACTACTAACCATTAGCGTCGAAATGAACTACAATCCGACATTATAAAACGTTTCTAATTTAAATTAAGCCGAGAATTTCGATTATTCCCGATGTCCGCCATTTGTTTGGCCACCACTGGGGGACACCGAAACAACTTTTAAAAATTATTCTCGTTATCCACCACTGGGGGACTTATTGTAACTTAAAAGTTGCTTCTGCATCATCTCCGGCGCTGCGGGAAGTGCAACATCTCCGCCCTTACGTATCAGAGGATAGGCACCCATGCTCACCTTCGCGGTGCCTATGCATTGTTACAGCGGGCGGGGCTTGCTCTCACTTCGCGCCTCCGGTTTTTATTTACACTCTAGAGGTAGCAGCCAAAAGACTACGTGAAGTTGGGGGTGCTCCGATTCGGTTTTGGAATAGATTTGACCTATTCAAATCGTGAAGTGTCCCCCAGTGGCGGTCCATCAGTTTTAAAAGTTGTTTCGCTGTCCTCCAGCGGTGGCCAAACAAGTGGTGGACATCGGGAATAATCGGAGAATACACGCCGACCTCCCCGAAAAACGTCGTCGGAAGTCTTGCTAGTAAAATAATCCACGTAACGCATTTTCTTCAAATGAAACCCGGGAAAGATTTGCGATCGCAAGACAATATTGGTGAATCGGGTATTCTGCGACTGAACGTGATTTCTTACTAAATCTATTTCTTTTGCCATACAGTCTATGGAACATTGAATATTTAATAAATGAAGATGAAAGCACTCACTATTTTTCTATTAACAAGAGACATTGTTAGAAGTTGCTAATGAAAGACACCATGTAGAAACATTTAAACTTACACAACTCTATTTCCATATTGTTTACATTTTTGGTAATACAGTTTAAAGATCCTATATTTGTTGTATTTGTATGAGAGCACAAATTGTGGAGCCACAAAAAATGTACAGGTCATTACTGCTGTCGCAGTCTGTTCGTCGAACTGAGCGCCATCCGTGTGCTGAGGGTGCTTCGTCTGGCGCTACGAACAATCACGCGGCACTTAATCGGCCCGCGACGTGCATACGGTCATAACAAAGTTCATGCGGTTATAAAGTAATAATGTCCTACTTTAAAATGATTCCTGAGTAAATGAACTGACAGCATGATATCACGAAGAGTATAACAAGTTTATGTTAGTGAATGGTCGTGCTCGTGCTCGAGCGCGTCATCAACAGCGTGGTCCCCGGGCTGCGCGGGCGGCGCGCACGTGACGGTGGCGGGCGCGGGGTAGCGGTTGAAGATGTGCACGTGCGTGACGCGGCGTCAGTCGGCCTCGTGCTCGTGCAGCTGGGCCAGCAGGGCCGCGCGCCGCGACTCCAGCTCCGCGTCGCTCCACGCCGTCGAGCCGCCGCCGCTCGGTCTGCATAAGTCATAGTCATTTTTCATTAACAATCTGTTTGTATCTGAAAATTATATAAGTAACACACAAAACAAACAACATTGATGTTACTATTTATCTAACACTAATTTAAATGAGATCGGAATTACAAATCTTCAATGACATATTTACAGATATTTGTTCAATAGGATTTTTTAGTTTTGTTTTAAGAGAACCTGTGTGGACCATGCTTTTTAGAATTAAACGCGTCCTGTTAAAACATTTTACTGATTGGTACACCACGTATTCTATGTATTATATTACTAGCGACCCGCCCCTGCTTCGCTCGGTTTTTACAAAACATCTCGATTTCTTTATTATATGTATGACAGTTTAACATTAATGACATTAATGTATTATAAACATTAGCCTATCCGAAATAAATTCTCTAAATGATGGAGAAAACCGCATCAAAACCCGTTGCGCAGTTTAGAAGAAATACGCGGTCACAGATACGAAAAGCTACTTTAATTATATGTACCTAAAGATTGACGTTTCATAATCACAATTAAATAATAGCTCAACTGTCACTAATAATGAGTAATGAGACACAATTACTTTTTCTATGGTTACCGATCTCTAGATTTCTTGACAGTTCAAGGGCTAAGCTACTACAGTTCATGCTGATACATAATTTCACACACACTGCGACACATCTTGGTCATCAAACCACTTTTGGTCTACTTCGACATTTTTTTCTAGTTTTGATTAAATAAAAATAATAATAACCCTAACAGGACACCACCTACCGTTAAGGACGCTATCACATTTTGAACTCGCTCAAGTTTAGGTATTTGAAACGCAACACAACAACATTACGCGCACGCACACATTGAACCCATTGTCCGCTCGATTTTATACGTAACTTAACTAATCTTGGTACTTGAAGGTATTATTTTTTAATTTTACTGGTATTTATTGAGTAAAGTTAGTTGTTAGTTCGCAATCGAATTTGGTAACTGTTATTAGTACTTACTATGTGTGATAATCACGTTTATAGTATTGTTGAAGTTCATCAGTCTTTACGTACATTACCTATGTAGGTGCCGAAAAACGACCTTAACATTTTAGTATTACAAGGAACATCTACGTTTATCCTTCAGTCTGCTGTTAGTTTAAAAAGATGTAAGTAGTTTTAAATATTGCTTTTGATGACAATTGTTGGAGCATTACCTACATAATCAAATACTAGCCTGGGAGTTGTCGTAGAGTTTCGTAGTGATATTTAAAAATAATCATTCACTTATGAAAACAGTACTTAAGTATTTTATTTACTGGGGCGAGAGTTATTATTTTTTATAAAAATAAAAAACTTTGTAACAAAAAAAACACGACTTCCAAAAAGTGAAAAATAACTTTAATTTCGGAAGTCGGTGTCTTTGGCTGATCCAAAGGCACCGACTTCCGAAATTAAAGTTAAAAAAAACTTAAAAAAAAAAACAACCGACCGACTTCCAAAAAACACTACAAGGTGAAAAATAACTTTAATTTTGGAACTCGGTGTGAGTTCCAAAATTATAGTTATTTTTCACTTTGTAGTGTTTTTTGGAAGTCGGTTTTTTTTGTTAAAAAGTTTTTATTTCTCGCTTTTTAGTCGGGTCTGTTTATAATGACGTATCTAACTTACAATAACCTAATGTCAACTTGCTCATCGCCTTTTACAAAATACTGCTTTTCTCAATGCAGGGACGTTAATTGTTGAGGAGTTCTCCTGGTATTCACCTATCAGCTCCATTTTACTATTCTCATTGTGACGAGCATAAGTTGCTTAGCAACCATATTAAAGTAATCGAATCGCAACCCGTGAAATACTTATTATTGAGTAGTTCCGGTGGCCATCTTGTGGTCTTCATCATCAGTTCCACTTCACTAAACGGTGCTTTCCGAGAGCAAATCCACGAATTACTATAAAAAATACCCAAATCGCTATAGGTGTGTGTGCCTATAATATTTGAAGAGTTCCTTCGATTTCTCCAGGATCCCATCATTAGATCCTGACTGACCACCTGGAAAGTATATCCATTTAAACAAAAAAAGAACAAGAAACACACATTTATTTTTTACTTTGTGGTTTTTTTTTTGGAAATCGTTTTTTTTTTGTAGAAAAAGTTTTTATTTTTCACTTTTTAGTTGTACCCACCTACTGCACACAAATGCATATAACACTACTTGCTATGTGAATATCAGTGACAGGAAGCTACTGAACACATCCGCGTATCCCTTTAGACTTTTAGAGGGTACAGGCGTGATGTTATGATGTATGATTGCGTAAACAATGCATAGATATGCGATAGCAGCAATCGCGGTTGATTTGCTGGCATTTATTGAAGAGTTCCGTTGTCTGTCTCCGAAAATCACCAGCAGATCTTTACGAAATTTAAATGGGACTATTTCGAAATAAACCTCTTTCGAACAAAGGAAGAATTTTGCTAATCCGTCCGTCCGTATATGACGGAGTTACGCTCGAATATACAACCTCCTCCTTTTTTGAGGTCGGTTAAAAATACACTCGCCATCTTGAATAAAAAAAAGGATGTCATATTCGTAATCACCACCCCAAAATCGACTATAGTATCGAATATCTAAAAAAAAATAGTTTCCGAGATTTTTATTTGATTATGAGATTTTTATTTGATTATAATTTTTTAACACAAATATTTATACAGTCTTTATCCGTCATCTACATCTATTAAACAAAAAATTACAACTAAGTATTTATTTCTAAAACAAATTCCAAAAATCGTACTTAATTTTATTTCGGTTCGAAAAAGTATCAACATCGTACTGTGGAGTACACAAAACGGAACTCACTTTTTAACGTAATTATTTTTTGCGAAAAAGCTACATAGGCGTGCTTCCACGGGCGCGTCTGAGCGCGGAATGACCGACCGGCAAGTGTCCTCGGGTAGAAAATGTATGGAGAAATTTGAGAGCGTTTCTTATTTTTCTCATAAATGAAATGTTATTTATTTATCTACAAAATATTTAGCTTATCTTTATAGAATTATATATAGGCAACAATGTCTTCTTATTTTTAAGTTAAAATATGCATTGGATTTAGCTATATTGGGTACTATTCAGACCCCTTTATATTTAATTTTTTGCGATTATTGTGATGGTAAAAACGTATTTGTGGGAAAATTTTGTATGGGGCTATTTCATTGCTTTGGGCCCAGTCTGGAGATGAATACATTATCTTTAATTTGAAACCAAGTTATCCACGCAGTTGTGACTCCAGTTTGTTAAAATAGTACCTGAAAAACACTGTTATTCGTGGAAAAATGTTATAGCGTCCTTAAATTACCACAAATTTGAAAAAAACCCATTCAACATTCTGCTGTTAGTTGACAAATCTCAAACGAAAGGAAACCGCTATACAGTATAGAGCATGTCAGTTTATTGTGCACTATTGCGCGTGTGTGTAGTATGTAGTGCTAACCGTTCTTTCTTGTCTTTCTTGTCCTTCTTCTTCTTGGGCTTGTGCGGGTGCTCGTGCGACTCCTCCTCGGGACTGCTGGGAGCGCTTCGCTTCGACTTCTTACTCTTATGACAGTTATGACGCAATGTCTCGTCGTCAGTTATTCCGCCCTCTTCCGGCGTCGGAGATTTCTAAACAAATCATGTACTCTCATAAGTTATATATAGGACAGAAACAAACACCACACCAACTTATTACAGTAAAATATCGCACAGTACAGCGCCGTGTGAACTACTTACAACTACGAAGTAGTACTTACAGGCATTGGCGAGTGTTTGCGATGCTTCTTCTTTGACTTCTTGTGTTTTCTGCCTTCGTCGGACGTCCATGTGCCGTGGCTGGGCACGGGCGACGGCGAGCGTGCGGTCTGCACGGGCGATGGAGAGCGCGACCTCGACTGAATACAAACACGTACCATGAGCATGAAAGCAATGACGAGAATGGACATAGCTTATTCTAATGAGAGCAATACTGTTTTCAAAACGTGTTGTTGTATCGTTAGTCCGGTTAAACAGGCAGTCGCTCCATGTAAAATACTGGTATTCAGTTGCATTCGGTTAAAATCAAAAGTCATTTATTCAAATTAGGCTCAGAATCAGCACTTTTCAAACATCAAAATTACATAAGACAGAACCCCATCAGCAGGATTGTGCGTCAGCGGGATTGTCCAAAAGGGTTGCCGCTGGCCCGGAACATAAAGGGCTAAGGAAGGAACAGGAAGGCGTCATTTGATTTAATTTCCCATCCACAAAAAAAAAGACAGAACTCCGAAACGACCCTTAACCACTTCCTAGTGCTTTCGCTGGGAAGAATTCGCAGAACAAATTTCCCAGCAGCACAGTTAGACTGGAAGCTGACCCCAACATAATTAGGAAAAGGCTAGACAGATTTTTATAGTGTCGTTAGACCGACAAAACACTATTTTGATGAGACCTAAACCACTCACCAATGAGGCAGAGTGCGAACGCTTCTTTTTCTTAGAGCGCTTTGTTTTCCTGGATTTCGGATGGTGGTAGTGCATGCAGCTCTCTTCTTGTTCGTGTTGGAAGTCCTGCAAAAAGACGATATTGAATTGGGGCTTTATGTAAATTGTTTCATATTAACAGAAAGAACAAAAATAGCTTCTTTATTTCGAGCAAGGGAGGACATTATGACAATATACAATTTAAAAATAATCGTTTGTAAATCGCTTTTGCCAAAAATAATCTCCGATAGTTAGAATTCATTTTTCGGGTTGCGGGGAGAGTGCAATGTGTCCTATGATTGGCTATTTTAAGGAAGTAAGTTTGTAATTGCACCCCACAAAATCAATATATTTTATTTTACATAAACCTATTCTCAAAGTGGGCGGTGAGCAAAATAAGGTTGAGAACCTGAATATCAAATTTAATGTTAGTGTAAATTGGGATGATATCAGAATGAGTATTCCTGTAGAAAAAATTGGCGAAAGGTTCCGTACCACAAGGCAAAAACGCTGAAAAAATACACGTTTATTGTATGGGAGACCCCTTAAATATTTGTTTATTCTGTTTTTAGTACTTGTTGTTATAGCGGCAACAGAAATACACCATCTGTGAAAATTTCAACTGTCTAGCTATCACGATTCATGAGAGCCTGGCGACAGATATACAGACAGACGGACAGTGGAGTCTTAGTAATATTGTCCCGTTATTTACTCTTTGGGTACGAAACCCTAAAAAACATTAAAATGTTTAAGTTGTGGTGGAAACTGAACTTTATAATGTGGGTTAAAGTTGTTTAACCAAAAACACTTATTTGTTTACATGTTTGGAAACTAAATCGCAAACGAAATATACATGAGCACTTATGGAACGTTAGAAGCTAGTTGCTCGGTTCCAATTGGTCGTTTCATTTCAATGTGAAAGAGACACCAAATGTCGGCAATACCTGTCGATAGATTCGACTGATGATTTGAAGCTTTGAGCTTTAGAAAGAAACTATCATTCAGGTATGAGTGATAAGGACGATAAAAATGTAAGACCCACCTTAAATATTCTGACTCTATCTTCGTCGTAGGGCACGGCCGCGAACTCCGGCGCATTTAGATCGAGTTTCTCTTTTACCTCGTTCCACGTCAGCTGGTGGTCGATGTTCGCTTCACTCAGGGCCCATTTAAATGCACTCTCTACTTTCTTCAGAGCTTTGGACTCTTCTTTTATCTTCTCCTTGTTTCTGGCTTCAGCCTGAATTAAACAATATGTTTAAAAACCAAAAGGAAGGAAAAAGACGGTCAAGAGCGATTCGGTCACACACTTTAAAAGTTTCGAACGAAACTTCACTGACCGACTGGTCAGTTCAGGAACGGTTGCTGCGTGCCGTAATTACTGAATCGTATAGTTAATAAACCTGCGCTAGCTCCTAAACTAGACATCTAAATGACGTAGTATCGACGAGAAAAAATGATCTGCATTAGATGATTTAGCTAACTTAAATTTTTTATTTGATAACAATTGAAGATATTACATAAGTCAAAAGGCCTTTGTAAATAAGTATCTACTTTTGGTATTTTCTGTACTAATATTATTAAGAGGTAAAGTTTGTAAGTTAGTATGTAGGGGGTAATCTCTGGAACTACCAGTCTGGTTTGATTTTTTTTTTGTACTTGATAGCCCAATTCATGAGGAAGGCTATTAATAGGCTATTTAACGTCACGCTATGACCCTTAGTAGCCGAGCAAAAAGAAAAAAAATCAGAAAGAACGCTAAGGAAAAACGAAGTAATAGCGCGGGCAGGCGATGAGATGCGACGGGGTGGGTCGGGGAACAAGAAATTTCACGCGGACGAAGTCACGGGCGGAAACTAGTTTTAAATAAAGAAGGTAACCTAATAATCACCTTTTCAAGCAATGAATTATACGTGAGCTTAACGTTGCCCGCATCCAAAGAAGCTGACTTGCTGTCCTCGCAGACGACGGTCGCAAACTCTTCGAAGGTAGTGTCGGGCTTGACTTCGAAACTCTTCTCTTTTAATATCTCTTTTATAACTTTCTTCTCATCATGGAACCGGGCTTTCAGGTTTTCTACGTAAAATTTGAATAGATCCAGTGGAGTAGATCCGTTTTGACCTGAAAAGTTTAGTATAATAAGCAATATATGTTGCTTCTCTCATAACTTACTATACATAACATATACACATATAACATCACGCCTGTTTTCGCCAGTTATGTTCAAGTCTCATGCAAGCCCATTGCCATCAAAAACACAAATCTAGACTACGGGCCGTTACTGCGAAATTCCTAATAGAAAAACCCATGACGCTTTTCCCGGCTTGGGAATTGAACCCTGGACCTCATGCTCAGTGTGTAAGTAGTAGGAGCGCTAGCAACCACCTAACCAATGAGGCAGTGCTTCTCTCATTTCTATACTAAATTTCATAGTTCAGTTAGTTGAAGAATAAGCAGGATTCACTCACCAAGCATAGCTGAGAAGCGCATATCAGCCGATATGACTGGGTACAACTCCACCCACAACGACATGGAGGTAAGTTTACCTTCTTCATGCAAAGTGTCGAGTAATACCTGTAATAAATGTTCATGAAATGTCTTAGTATGTCTGACAAGAGAGGGAATAGACCTGAGCGACATGCCGAACAAATAATGAAAACCAAATATTGCACGTCCATCGCGCGTGAAATATTTTGTTTCAAATAACTACTGACAAGGTTTTGCTTATTGTCAAAATGATGTAAATTCCTACCAAAAAATTGTCTCTGTTTTTTCTTTGCTGCCTCTTATTTCTTTTCTTAACTTGTTCTCGTTCTTGTAAATATTCTGCTTCTAAATTTCTAATATGTTGCTCAAATACTGAAAGAAATAATAATATTATTTGTGATTAATTTATAGGGACAAGAGTCACTCATCACTCGACACTTACTTACTTACTCGACACTTATGCGGGTGAAACCGCGGGGCGCTGCTAGTATACCATATACCGAAAGACTAGATAGTTTTTTTGTAGCAAATATTATAAACCAACTCACACTAGGCCCGCGTGGTGTATCACGGCCCACTCCCTCTCACAGAGAGGATGCCTGTGTCCCAGCAATGGGAACATTAAGAGTAAACTAGTCGCGAGCTCGAACGCACTGGTGGTCATGGCCAAAAAGCACGCTCTCTCACCTGGCTTCGTGTCCGACAGAGCTAGTATCAGTGATGAGCAGTTAGATGTTAGTCTACACGAACAACGTCTAGTTCTCACGCACAAAAACACCGTTCCGAACTGATAGGCGAGTAAAATAATTCGAAAAGTGCTTCGGAAAATCGAGTTTTATGAAAAAACCACTGCATAAATCAATTACAAATAAAGTTTATTGAACTCTTTTATAACCGAGCTTTGTCGGTACGGACTTGGTTTTGAAGATTTTACAGTTCTTTTATTACTTATTTACACCCAAAGTTACGTTAAAAATTGCAAGAAAAACGAATCTTTGTTGCCTAATAACTTTTTAATGGCTTTTTTTTTATCTTACTGTTCTGTTTCCGTACAGACAAAAATAATAATAAGTCAAAACGATATCAAGTTTAACTTTGGATGCACAATGTCAAACAGTGGAGTACCTAATACTCTCCCGAAACTAGTAAAGGCTGATTATGAAATATTATAACAAGCTCTTGTGATTAGTTAACCAAAAGACAACTAACCAATAAGTGCATCTTCTTTATCCATTCCCAGCAAGCTCACATCATTCTTGAAAGCAGAGTTTTCTAGCAACAACACCTGTGCCTCACTCCAAGTGCTACTGTATGTTATTTCACTCATATTCTCTAAAACCTGTAATAAATCAATTTTTATCTGCCAGGGGTTAATGTACAGGCAGAGACAAAAATATATTAACACATCCATCCGAAAATGACACATTCAGGTGATATTTATTATTTGTTGGAATTTTATTGTGATAAACAACGTGTAACGAAAAAGGGTATACAGTATAGCCAAATGGTAAAAACAAAAACGGAACCCTTATACACATACAGGGTGGCAGCGACACCGATGTGCAAACGGAAACCATGAATTCAGCACATGATTCTAAGCCCCCCAGCGTAGAAATTTTAAGTCGGTTATCAAAAAAAATTATACCGTTTCATAGAAATACGTGGGCAAAACGTATGAAACAGCAATATTTTTTTAAACATCCGTTAAAAAATTTCAACTCTGGGGAGGGTCCAGAATGATGTACTGAATCCGTGGTTGCGCGTAATGTCCCTGACACCTTGTATAGGCACAGCTGTATAGTACACCCACATTTCGCCCAGTTACGTTTAAGAGGGAACAGGGCGTGCGATTCTCCATACAAATGTATTCCCTTTTTTCTTCCTGAATAATTTTTCATAAAATCAAGGTCTGCTGAACTCTGCTGTAAACACGTCGTCATTTTAATTTTTTCAGCAACTAATTAATAAAGAAAATATGACCCAAAAAATTACAAAAAATGCCCTATTTTTACCGCAGTGATTAGATGACTATCAGACAAATCAGAAAGTTTTTAACAAAAAAAAATGTTAGCATCCTAAAATCCATCTTTCTTAAAATGTTAATGTAAAAAATAATTGAATCGGCTCAGTTTTCGAGGAGAGAAAAGGGGAATACGAAACGTCGATCTCGACAAAATTTTTGTGATAATTTCGGTCTGAGCTGCAACTGTTCCACAAACTACGGGGGCAGACTTGAGATAAGGCGACAGCAAGTTTCTTAAAATACCTATTTTTCAAATTCCTCGCAGGCCCGTCGCCTCTTAAGTCCCATGTAATAGGGGGGGGGGGGGCGGGGGGGACGACAATACCGGTAAACCAGGGAAACCGGTAATGGATGTATTTTTGTATAATAAAGTAAGTAAATAAACTGACTCAGTAACCTAAAATGAGAAAATACCGTTTTTAATATTTTTAGGGAAATTCTCATTTAACTTCATGGTTTACTTATATTTTTTTCGTTCTGTCACATTATTTGTCAACATTTTTTATTATTATAAATCCTTAAATTATGATCTATGATCGATAAAAAATACAATCTGTCTTAAAATCGGCCGCAGTGACTAAAATTTAGTTCTAAGGGAAAAATTTTGTTCGACAAGATTTGTTTTAGATTTTCAGTCTTTATAAAAACAGAAAAAAGAAGGGTGGCGATAATTCCAAAGGAGCTCAGCTTTCCTAAGCAATACAAATAATTAGTACTTAACGGGGCATTATTTGGAGAAATTGTAGTTCGACCATGGTAGGTAAGACGAAACCAAATAATTTAAACTAAGATTATAAAGAGAAAATGTTAAGATTAGATTAATTGGATTTTTGTTTGTTACACTCTAGAACGGCTGAACTGATTTGGATGAAACTTGGCACATGGACAGACCATGACCTGGATTAGGACATAGGATACTCTTTATCCCCATATTCTCATAGGATTTAGACTTATGCGGGTGAAACCGTGAGGCGCAGCTAGTATTTTATACATCGGTAAATTACTGGTTTAATTTATTTTTACCTGTAAAAATGGAAACCGGTAAACCAGTATTGCATACCCTAATTGTACACCTGCACGTTTGCTTGTACTCGTAGTTTAACAAAGGCAACTGCCACCAGTGTCCAGTGATGCAGTTCACAGCTTCAGCATACACAAAAAAACAAACCACAGAGCACGGCACAGAGAAACCTCGGCGGCCGCTGCTAGAAACGGCATTGTCAACACTTTTGATACAAAGTCAAAATCATAATTTATTTCAAATAGGCACATTAAAGGCACTTTTGAACGTCGAAAATTACAACTATATATAATTGATTCTAGTACATACAATACAATACAAGTACAATTGAATTGATTCAGTAGATACAAAAAAGCGTGTCATTTGCGTTGGGTGTTTTGTAACATGTTAATTATTTTTTTTAGTGCATTGTTTCAATTAAGTGATTTTGTTTAGAATGTAGTGTGTTAGGGTAGGTTAAGGTAAAACCTATTAATTAAACACTACCTTATAAAAATATAAATGTTTATTAACATAAACAACACTTATTGAACTAAAACAATGAATGTGCGGCGCGAGTTAAGAAAAGGTATGCATTCGCCGTAGAGGTTTGTAGCGGACTCTCGAGGGCGTACGAGGGGCGCGGCCGTGCGCGGGAGACGCAGCGGCGCGGGCGGCGGTTATCCGATCGTGTTGTGTTTCACGAATTCGCTGAGTCGTAGGTATCAACGCTGTGCGGCACAGCGCTGGCGCAGAGCTCCGCTAGCCGTGGCGCGCGGTCGTGCGGTAGGCATCAATTTAAAGACATGTAAAATTGTTAGGCCGTGTAAGGGGTGACCCATTGTTTGTATGCAAATCCACAAAATCGGGTATCAACACGAAGGTTGCGAATAAGGAAAAAATATATTTTGGCGTAACTGGCTACGAAAAATAATTATCAAGATGCCTAGTTGCGGTTAAGGAAAAAGCTTTCTTGATTCGCAACTAGTTGCGAACAAAGAATAAAAATTCTTAATTCGCAACTGGTTACGAACTCCAGTTGCGAAAACGGCCGGAGGGTACAGACGATGTGGGTATTTAATTAATGTAATGTTTTTACTGTTGTGTCTATAAGTATGTATGTGTCGTGTGTATATGTATGTATCTGTTGCGTGTAATATGTAGGTATGTATAGCCTACAAGAATATTATTTATTATATTTACAGATTTCCAAGTGATTCCAAAGTTAAAGAGAAATGGATTAAAGCGACGGGGCAAGAAAATTGGTTCCCAACACAATATAGTCGTATTTGCTCTGTTCGTTTTAATGAAGGCAGCTTTGCGGAAACAAAAAGTTTCGACGCCTGACTACAAAACGCAATACCTACTATTGATGTATTGAAGGCGTTAATTAATGCTGGAGTTAGTAGTGGATTGACTTTAGGCTCGAATTCACTGGCATCGTTCTCTAAAACCTAAAATTGTCGAATGTTTTATAGAAATCAGTACCTAGATATTGTCGGTGTCGGAACTCTTATTCGTATGTTTAGGGCAGGAGATCCGATTTAAAAGTATTCATCTAATCGAATCCGTTCCTGGTTTTTTGTGAGAATCTTAGGATTAAAAATGAGAACCCACTGCAAGCTTTACACTTTATATATTCATTTGCTTTTCTTTTCCAGGAATTATTAAAAACATTTTTAATCTACTTTTTCGTTTGTACAGAATATAGACTAAAATCATACTGCACACGAACCTT
This sequence comes from Mesoligia furuncula, assembly GCA_916614155.1. Taxonomy (NCBI): domain Eukaryota; kingdom Metazoa; phylum Arthropoda; class Insecta; order Lepidoptera; family Noctuidae; genus Mesoligia; species Mesoligia furuncula. The sequence goes on along the minus strand of OU744799.1, from coordinate 12,824,593 downwards.
CACCATGAAGCACGCCAAAAAGAAAAATAGAACAGGTATCTACCTTTATTATTATCACTGTTATCTTGCAAGAATCGATTAGTACTCGTTTAACTGGTTGGCAAAAGTGGAATCGTTTTGAATCATTACTCGCGGACGGGGAGTCCTCACCACTGAATCCCTCATGTGACGTCACAGTAGGTAGAAAAATAATGGCACGGTTTCTATACAGACGAGGAGACTTGCGTAATCTAGCCAATATAAGTCTGTGGTCCGGACAGAAGTTTCGCGGTTAACGTACTTTCAGCGCCACAAATTTAATTAGTGATGCCGCTTCTAGACGCTGACGCCGTGGCGATTCCGTGCTCTGTAAAAGAAACTAAGTACTGAAATGTTACCTGTGCCAGCATTTTCATGTTGCGTTTCTTCAAAGCTTTAGCTTCTTCCTTCTCACGCTTGGTGATCGTAAATATGCAATCTTCAAATATATCTCTCCGATCGGATTCAGGAACACATCGCCATATCTAAGAGGAATGCATTAGCATTACGATTTTTAGTAAAAAATATACTGCTATAATCGATTCTGTTTATTAGGATAAATAAAATGGGAACCTTCTGTTTTGCAAGTTGCCAAACATATAAAAATAGAGAAAATACGTTTGTACGTAAACGTATTTTTTTTCATGGTAAGCATGACGCGGACAAAGAACACAAAAAAGAACAAGTTGGGGGTCGTTTTGGGTGGATGTGACGCATATTTGATGCGTCATATCCACGCAAAACGGCCATTGCTCAGCATAATGCTGCGACCCTATGCAAGACAAAGCCCTAGCGCTGGTTTTAAGCAACAGCTGGTTTTAAGCGATAGTGACGTGATGACGTTAACCGGTGCAGCATACGATGCGATATCCAGCTTGTGTATTATATTGTTTATAACATTAAGATATCAATATTATGAGGCTACGTAAGCCACGTGCAACGTCCTTACCTCAAGGTTGTTGAACATCTCCTCGCATTTATAATATTTCGTTAGAGATGTTACCCGGTCACAGCTCAACAAAAACTCTTCTAAGTTTTCTCTATTTTTTTTTGTTTTTAATCTGGAATATAAGATTACTACTTAATTGGATGACTAATGAAGTAAAATGTGTTATTTCTAGAATAAAAAAATCCGGGCTAGAGCGAGTCGGACTCGCGCACCGAGGGATCCATAACATCATATGTTTTTAAATTTTCATCGGCGAGGCAGAATACCCGCGGCAGAATGCACCGCGGTGTAGAATATTGTAGTTTTATGTCAGCGCCATCTCTTGACCGACAGTGGAACTAATGTAACTTTTGTTGATGATTTCTGAAAAGTGTGCTATTTAGAGACTTCGTTTTATTTTTCCTGTAATCTTTACATAAACTTCTATAACATAGAATAATTTCAGATTTTTCTCTTTGCAAACTTCGAAGATAAGGGGGGGGAACGGTATTTTTTTTACATTTTTCATCAAAAGTCGAAAACTATGCGGCCTAAAAAAAAGGAAAAATGTTTGAGAATGTGCAAGCTGCGCTCTTTCATATGATACCCCACATGCCTAGTACCCCCACTTCGGATTTCTCAGACCCCCTTTCAGTCCCTGTTGCATAAAATATACACATATTTTTATTTCTTTCTTATTTGCAAAATTGTTGGGCAAACGTCATCTAAAACTATTCTAAATTTCAAGTTGATAGCATTAGTAGTTCTTGAGATATCCAGCTGTGACAGACAGACAGACAGACCGACTGAGTCTCACCATAAAGCCTACGCCCACACTTGACGGAAATTCCGTCGCAGATCTTCCGCGTCGGTACGCCTATACATGTTATTTCATCATCATGCATCATTTCAGCCGAAAGACGTCCACTGCTGGACATAGGCCTCCCCCAAGCGCCTCCACTTCGACCGGTCCTGTGCTTTCCGCATCCAACGGGTTCCTGCGGCCTTCACAAGGTCGTCGGTCCACCTTGTGGGAGGCTTTCCAACGCTACGTCTTCCGGTAGCCGTCGCCACTCCAGAACCTTTCGGCCCTATCGGCCATCTGTTCTGTGAGCAATGTGCCCTGCCCACTGCCACTTAAGTTTGGCAATTCTTCGGGCTATGTCGGTTACCTTGGTTCTCCTGCGGATCTCCTCTTTCCTGATTCGATCACGCAGGGAAACTCCAAGCATAGCCCTCTCCATTGCCCTTTGGGTGACCTTTAGCCTTCTTATAAGGCCCATTGTGAGCGACCACGTTTCAGTGCCATAAGTCATCACTGGCAAGACGCACTGGTCAAAGACTTTCGTCTTGAGACACTGCGGTATCTGGGACGAGAAGATATTGCGTAGCTTCCCGAACGCTGCCCAGCTGTGTCGGATTCGTCGATTGTCCTCTTTCACGAAGTTAGACCTACCTAACTGGACAGTTTGTCCTAGGTAAACATACTCGCCCACGACTTCGAGTGCAGCGTCTCCGATCTTTATGAGAGTGGGTGTTCCATGGGCATTTGACATGACCTTCGTTTTGTCTATGTTCATTTTAAGACCCACTCTTTCGGAGGCTCTACTGAGGTCATCTAGCATTGTACTGAGGTCCTCCATAGTCTCAGCCATGATTACGATATCGTCGGCAAACCGAAGGTGGGTTATGTACTCGCCATTGATGTTGATGCCAGCCCCTTCCAGTCCAGAACCTTGAAGACATCCTCCAGTGCAGCGATGAACAGTTTCGGAGAGATAACGTCTCCCTGTCTCACATCTCGCTGCAGAAGGATAGGTTTCGAGGTCTGATCCTGGAGTCTGACTGACATAGTGGCGTTTTCGTACAGACACTTCAGCACTTCGATGTACCGATAGTCGATCTGGCACCGTTGAAGAGACTGCAGCACAGCCTGCAGTTCGATCGAATCAAAGGCTTTCTCGTAGTCCACAAACGCTAAGCAGAGAGGCAGGTTATATCTGTATAACCTGTCGCAGCGTATGTATGTGGTCTACGGTGCTAAAGCCTTTACGGAATCCGGCTTGTTCGGGAGGCTGGAAGTCGTCAAACCTGCGCGCGAGACGGTTCGTGATGACTCTCGAAAACAGCTTGTAGACATGGCTCAGGAGTGAGATGGGCCTGTAATTCTTAAGGAGGGCAATATCGCCCTTCTTAAAGAAAATTATCACCACACCTCTGTTCCATGCCTGTGGTGTTTTGCCCTCGAGTATGACGGAACCAAACAGCTTCTGAAGGACCTTCAGAACGGGTTTTCCGCCGGCCTTCAGCAACTCGGCCGTAATTCCGTCATCACCCGGTGCCTTGTTGTTTTTGAGCTGCTTCAGAGTCATCCTAATCTCGTACAGGCTGACGTCCGGGATGTCTTCGGTATAGTGCCGAATCAATCTAGCTCTTGGGTCGTTTGCCAGATTCATAACGGGGTTACTTGTTGACGTGTATAACTGTCCTCAGAACCTCTCGATCTCTCTCAACAGCTCATAAGCTGGCTCTGCCCAATAGACAGATCTCTAGCAAAGACCTTGGAGCCTTTATTTCGCTCTATCGCGTCCTCAATACGATCTGTATTAAAGCGGCGAAGAAGCGGCGAAGATTAGAGGCGCTTTTCAAGGACTTAGAGATCCGTTTATTGAGTTGCCGGTAATTTAGCGCATTTCCTGTAGACTGCAGGATCATCTCGCGCCTCTCCTTCATGAGCCACAAAATATGATCAGAAGGCTTCTTTTTTGAATTCGTACGGCGGGTCTTGAAGATCTTAGACCCGACCGTATGGACAGTTTCCACGAACCCATCGTTATAATCGTCCACGGAGCTCCCTAGGCATTCGAAACGATTCTGGAGTTCGAGCTGAAAGCTCTCGGGGTTTTGGATCTGGATCGGTGCTGGACGGAGCGTAAAATTCATCAGTCGAGATCTTCACAGCTTGATATTTAAGTTCAATGTGCCTCTTACCATGCGGTGATCACTTCCGGTTTTCATCGCGTTGATCACAGAGACATCATTGAATACTTGCTTCTTCGTCGATATAATGAAGTCAATCTTATTTTTAGTTGCACCATCCGGGCTCTGCCAGGTCCACTTTCGATGCTCACGTTTTCTGAAGAAGGACTTCATCATAAAAAGGCCTTCCTTCTCCATAAAACTGGCCAGTAGGTGGCCCCGGTGGTTCCGGCGTCCAACTCCAAATTGCCCCACTCACAGCTCATCATCGTTACGTTTACCCAGTTTCGCGTTAAATAACCCATAATCGCCACGCTTGGCAGGCGGGTTGGCGATCGCAGTATAGTATGGTGGTGGAATGCATAGAGAACGCTGCTGCCCATTCTCCGGTACGACCCTTAGTCGCCTTTTACGACACCCACGGGAAGTATGGGGTCACCACCCCATACTTCCCGTGGTCTTTAAGTCCAGCACCACACAGACAAATTACTGTTATTTTATATAAATTACTAATAACGGGCACACTACGCGGAATATCGGCCGCTCCGTCGCGGACCGCTCGCCCTCGGCGTCTGTTCCGTCCTCCGCGCACCGACCGATTCTTCGTCGGAATTTCCGTCAAGTGTGGCGTAAGCCTAAGGGTTCCGTTTTACCATTTTGAACGGAACCCTAAACACAAACTTCTAGAAAGAAAGAAAAACTTAATATAAATGTATCTTTCACCTTTGCTCCTCCCTTTCGTCCTTCAATTTTTGCGTTTTATATGCGTTAAATGCCTGTTTCTTCTCATTAAGCTTTTTAAATGTTAAATAACGAGGATCTTTAGATATTATCTTTACACACTGTTCCCAAGTTGCATTTGATGGCACATTCTGAAAAGTACGATATAATTTTATTATTTCATTCATGAGACGCCTTTATGTGTTTTTGGGAATCGTGATCACAACACTTTTGGATCTCGCACTGCGATTAAATTTATCGTATGTAGCCAAACACATTTATACACATACATAATAATTATGAGCTTTTATAATTTCTCACGTGATGATATTATCGTGGACATCCACATCCACAAAATGTACGAAAATACTCGACGTTATAACGTTAGCCGCGGCCAAAATCTAGTATACTTATGTAGTATAGTATATACAACAATACAGGATGAAATTAAATAGGTGCAACAACTGTACTTCAACGTGTTATAAAGTAACCCCCTTACTAAAAAACGGTGTATAGTGTCTGAACGCTTTGTCTTCTTCTTTCGAAAGTCAAATTACTGACGACTGAAAGAGAGAAATCGGTGTGTAACTATTCATCTGATGTTATACGTTTGTTAGTAAGGGGGTAAATTTAGAGCATGTCATTAAGGAAAGGGATGCAGGTACGTGAGCGTAGGCGAGCGATTTGGCAACGACGTCGCGCGGCCTTATTTTTCGTAGGACAGTCAAAATTTGGTAAATACCGCTAGTTCAACTCGTTGCCAACTTGTTTTATGTTTTGAACTCTGCAATGAATAGAATGCTTATCAGACACGCGCTAAAATTGGTACTTTAATTTTCTTATTAAATAATTTCTGATAATTTAGAAAAAAAAATCTGGAATGATGATAATTCGTATTTGAATAACTTAGTTTGCACTATCTAAGACCACAATTACACGATTTTTTTCAAGAATCTAGATTTTGAAAATGACAATTTACAATGATTGTATGATGTAACAGTTACTGCACCTCCTATTCCGATTTGTCGCATGTTTTCAATTTCACCTGTATATAATTTGTAGTAAAATGGATGAATTTCTTACCCTATCTTTTAAAAGTTCTTTGAATGCCTCAATGGCTTCCTTCTTGTCCTTATATTGTAGCTCAGGCGGGTGTTCCGAGTTGTCATTATTACTGCCTTGCTGTGGTGCCGTCATTTCTTCAGGCTTGCCTAAAAAATCCACACTAATATTATAAATGCGAAAGATTGCCTGTCTGTCTCCCTCTTCACGCTTAAACCGCTGAACCCATTTAGATGAAATTTGGTACAGAGATAGTTTGAATCCCGGGAAAGGAAATAGGATAGTTTTTATCCCGATATTGCCATGGTATCGACACTTATGCAGGTGAAACAGCGGGGCGCTGCTAGTAAAATATAAATCCCACAAAAACATTTAATGTTAAATGTTGCCAAGACGAGACTATGTAGCTCGCACTGTCAAAAAGTAATCAGATCTCATGTAGAGCCAAGCTTCTAACTCTACACGCCCTAACTCTACAAGGCCTAACTTCGCAAACTCTACACCTTAGTCAAAATATGTGGTTTGGCCATTTCGCTACATTCACATGAGCGTAAGGTGAAAAACTCTCATACTGTTATACAATGGTTCTTGTATAACAGTATGAGTATTCATCGGGGTATTTTAGATATCAATAAAATCTAAAGTATAAGAGCTATGCAATTGAAACTTTATAGGTTTAATAAGTCAACCACTGACATCATATCCCGAAAATTTTGTTTATCTGGTATAATCCAAACCCAAAATAAGTTACGAAGGTTCAAAAATAGGACGAAGTGCTTCGAGAAAAGGTAGTGCCCTTGCGCTTCGCTTGACTCGTCTTGGCGGGGGCACTCCCGTGCCCCCAGATCTTCAATATTTAAGGACGCCTTTACGAATCTGACAAAAATAAGCCGTTTTTCGGTGCATTTTGCGGCAAAATGAGACGAAACCAAATGTAACTAATAATTACCACAGATAGATTACTCTTTCATCTCCAAATGGTAGCCATTTTTTATTCGAAAATGTTGGTTTATAATATAGTAAAAAATAATTTCCGTTGCCTCTTCACCCAAAATCGACGATATCGTGCTGTCTTTGGGATCATTTTTCTTCTATTTAATAACATAAACATATTTATTTTAAAATATTTTATGTAAGCAGACATGTTCAACTCAAAAAGGTAGCCCAAAGAACTATCAAAATGTTAAAAATAAGCTCAGAAAAAAATAAAAATCGGAGTCTATTTTTTCACATATTTAGCTGTAATACGTGAATCTTATTGGATTGAAATAAGGGTTATTTTACTGGTCACTGTCTCGGTTTATTGCACAAAAATTTGTAATGAAATATTAGTCTGCGCTCGGCCGCCGTTGTGAGTGGACTCTGTGTCGGTTGTAAGCAGCAGCTTGTGCTAAAAGAAGATCGCTGTACGGATACAAAATATTTGACATACAAAACTTGATACTTCACGCATTCTGTATGTACCTATTACCCAAGGAAAGATTTGATTCACAGTCTTATAATTTTTCCAGAAGTAAGTAGGGTTTATAAATTCATATTTCGTTTCGGACTTGCTGGAGTGACCTGCACAGCAGGTGTACTTCGAAGACTGCTACTGGAACTAACAGCCGAGCTGAGGAGTTATTCCGGTCTGATCCCCTGATGGGTGTCAATTTCGTGGTTTTCGAGGGTGCTGAAACCGATGGTGGGGTCAAAATAAAAATCCAAGATGGCCGATGTGAAAAATTTTATAATTTTTCATGATGGGTGTCAATTTCGTGGTTTTCGAGGGTGCTGAAACCGATGGTGGGGTCAAAATAAAAATCCAAGATGGCGGATGTGAAAAATGTTACAATTTTTCATGATGGGTGTCAATTTCGTGGTTTTCGAGGGTGCTGAAACCGATGGTGGGGTCAAAATAAAAATCCAAGATGGCGGATGTGAAAAATGTTACAATTTTTCATGATGGGTGTCAATTTCGTGGTTTTCGAGGGTGCTGAAACCGATGGTGGGGTCAAAATAAAAATCCAACATGGCCGATGTGAAAAATGTTACATCTTTTCATGATGGGTGTCAATTTCGTGGTTTTGGAGGGTGCTGAAACCGATGGTGGGGTCAAAATAAAAATCCAAGATGGCGGATGTGAAAAATGTTACAATTTTTCATGATGGGTGTCAATTTCGTTGTTTTCGAGGGTGCTGAAACCGATGGTGGGGTCAAAATAAAAATCCAAGATGGCCGATGTGAAAAATGTTACATCTTTTCATGATGGGTGTCAATTTCGTGATTTCGTGGTTTTCCAGGGTGCTGAAACCGATGGTGGGGTCAAAATAAAAATCCAAGATGGCGGATGTGAAAAATGTTACCATTTTTCATGATGGGTGTCAATTTCGTGGTTTTCGAGGGTGCTGAAACCGATGGTGGGGTCAAAATAAAAATCCAAGATGGCCGATGTGAAAAATGTTACATCTTTTCATGATGGCTGTCAATTTCGTGGTTTTCGAGGGTGCTGAAACCGATGGTGGGGTCAAAATAAAAATCCAAGATGGCGGATGTGAAAAATGTTACAATTTTTCATGATGGGTGTCAATTTCGTGGTTTTCGAGGGTGCTGAAACCGATGGTGGGGTCAAAATAAAAATCCAAGATGGCGGATGTGAAAAATGTTACAATTTTTCATGATGGGTGTCAATTTCGTGGTTTTCGAGGGTGCTGAAACCGATGGTTGGGTCAAAATAAAAATCCAACATGGCCGATGTGAAAAATGTTACATCTTTTCATGATGGGTGTCAATTTCGTGGTTTTCGAGGGTGCTGAAACCGATGGTGGGGTCAAAATGAAAATCCAAGATAGCGGATGTGAAAAATGTTAAAATTTTTCATGATGGGTGTTGACAATTGACACCCATCATGAAAATATTGTAACACTTTTCACATACGCCATCTTGGATTTTCATTTTGACCTCACCATCGGTTTCAGCACCCTCGAAAACCACGAAATTGACACACATCATGAAAAATTGTAACATTTTTCACATCTGCCATCTGTAAAATTATTAAAAAGGGTTCAAACCGTGTGCGGTGACTTGACAAAGACGAAAATGTGGAGTCGTTGTTCCTCAATACTAACATACACGTATCCGTTATAATAAGAAATAACGAACTTATGTATTTCAATAAAACCTGTACTTATTTTTGTTGCTGACGATCCTTCAGGATCAAAAACAAAAGAAAAAGCGGTTCAAACCGGTATGAGAAAGTTTTTAGTGGATAAGACAGTGGATAAGACTGATCTAGGTGTGCCGAGTATGGGCTCGTTTTCTTAGTTATATTGAGACCTTACCTCCGGACTTGATGGAGTGACCTGCAGGTGTAGGTACTTCGAAGACTGCTACTGGAACTAACAGCCGAGCTGATCTAGGTGTGCCGAGTATGGGCTCGTTTTCTTAGTTATGTTGAGACCTTACCTCCGGACTTGATGGAGTGACCTGCAGGTGAACTTCGAAGACTGCTACTGGAACTAATAGCCGAGCTGAGCTAGGTGTGCCAAGTTTGGGCTTCTTTTGTTAGTTTTGTTGAGACCTTAATAATAGGTAGGCAGGCACTAGGCCGGGTCTAGTCTAGGCAGATGCGGTCACTAATCGGAAACATAAAACAAAAGTATCTAAAAAAAAAAAGATTACAGCCGCCATCTTGGATTTTCATTTTGACTTTGTTTTCGGCTCCAGCACCCTCAAAAACTATGAAAACGACACCCATGATAAAAAATATAAAAAAAATTACAGCCGCCATCTTGGATTTTCATTTTGACCTCACTATCTGCTTTAGCGCCCTTGAAAACCATAAAAACGACACCCATGATAAAAATAAAAAATAAATTACAGCCGCCATCTTAGATTTTCATTTTGATCTAATTATTGGCTCCAGCACCCTCGAAAACCATGAAAACGACACCCACGATGAAAAATATAAAAAAAAAATACAGCCGCCATCTTGGATTTTCATTTGGACATCACTATCGGTTTTAGCATCCTTGAAAACCATAAAAACGACACCCATGATGAAAAATTAAAAAAAAACTACAACCGCCATCTTGGATTTTCATTTTTATCTCACTATCGGCGATCTCAATATCCGTCACTTTGCACGGCCAAAAATGTAATTGACAGGCTTATGGTGATTTATCGAGGTAGCCACTGCTAATATGCCTTTATGCAATGCACGACACTGCTTAGTACGTTATCCTAATTGCGTAACACACTTGGAATGGCAATCCATTCCGATTTGACAGTTCAACAATATCCATTGCGTTGTTTTTGTTTTACGAATTTTTTAAATATTTATGAAGCAACTAGCTGTGCCCCGCGGCTTCACCCGCATAAGTTTCGATCCCGTGGGAATATCGGATAAAAAGTAGCCTATATGTGTCAGCTACCTCTATACAAAATTTTATCAAAATTGGTGAAGCCGTTTGAGCGTGAAGAACAAACATATAAACATACACACATACACTCACAAACTTTCGCCTTTATAATATTAGCGTGATGAATATTGTAGCATTTGTACTGTTTGCCTTGTAGGGTGTGTGCCAAATAGACGTATTTTCTTTCTAGTGAGTAGTGAGAACCCACCTACTTGCATTTGATACCATAGCAAATTTATTATATAAAATACGAAATAAACCGAATAAAACAAGCTTGTTTTATATAAGCTCGTCCGCAAATTGTTAATACATAGGTACTTTGGCAACTTGTACTTGATTAATCACTGTCCAGTGAAATTAAGTAAATAGCATTCTACTTATATGAACACTTCACATTACCTACAAACTGTTTGAAAACAAATCACCGTAAACTTAAAAAAAATACATGGCAAAAATAAAATAAAATTAGGCTCAAGTATCAAGTCGTGTCAGTTTACTCATAATTTCACCGCTTCGCGCATGTCGCTGTGTGTGAGCCGTGCACATGTAGTAGTAACACTCAATACCTAAAATTGAAGCGCGTCAATTCGTAAAGGCGTCCTTAAGACCACTTGCCTCAACCAGCAGCCTAATTGCGTAACACATTTTGTGTCTGATAGCGATTCTGAAACTAAGCCAACTCCAGTGGGGATCGTGATCAAAAATCGGAATTGTAGAACTCCAAATGATCTTTATGGAGTAGAATTGTATTAATGATGTACCCACTATCGGGCAGAATTTGTTTGGTGAAAGGTTTTGTTTCTTCACATATGAACTATTCGCTTCCGAATAATTTTGCTATAATTAAATTTTGTTTTGATTACAACTGATGGTCTACTACTGCATATAAATAAAAATGTACAATGATTGCCGAAAAATGAAAAACCAATTTATAATACACTTTCTACCAAAAACTACCATAATTGAAATACGCAACGAAACGTTTTATTTTTCACGTTTTAGTTATCTGTGGCCAACGATAAAATCGTAAAAAAGCAGTGTTGTCAACTTAGTGGGAGTTCCACTAAACTTGGGGGTTTGGACAGGATGGGGATGGGGATGGGATGGGGTGCTGGCGGACAAAATTTTGCTTTCAGTGGCTGGTGCTTTTGTCTAGTGGATAGACTAATTTAATTTGTAGAAAACAATACAATCAACTACTTAAACTTTGGCTCGAGAAAATAGTATTATAATAACACGCTAATGGCATGTTTTATAGTTAGTTTAAACCCTGTGAAAGTGAAAAATAAATCATCAAACTACTGACGTTTTAAGGCACACAGCGGGCGCGGCGCGGAGAGATGGGACGGCGACGCGACGCTGAGCAGTTGTAATGTACTAGATATGGACGACGGCGACGCCACACAGAGACGTCGCGCTCGACGCGACGGTAACCGTCGCGCCACGCCGCCGCCGCCGCGCCGAGCGGGAATACAAGTTAGAAGCGGCGGGACGCCGACGCTTTGAGTTGTATGGTTTACGTATGTGGCAGTCACACTGCCGGCCGGCGTGAACACGTCGCGTCCGACGGGACGGAGCGTGAATGTGATTTTGTATTGTTGTACAAAAAATGGATGTCGAAAAACTAATCGAATGTGTGACCTCCAAAGCGGCGATCGAACGTCGCTAATAAGAATAAAAATAATATAAAAAAATTGCGCCTTCTAGTGGACTCGGGAGAAAAGTTGGCAACACTGACACTGAGTAAAAGTAAATAATGAAAATAGGAAACTTTTAAACCTTAATATACAAATAATCTTTGTTTGGTTTTACCTTGAATGTTGTTTAAATTAATAGTTGTTTTATGTTTTTTAACATACTAAATTGTTTTTACTATTTTCATACAGAAACATGGGCCTATGTTAAATAGTTTCGGATTTTTTTTGTTGTGGTTTCTTGTAGAAGGAATACGTTTGTAAAGTTCTCTGATAAAGGACAAGGAGGTTTTAGCTGGCTGCACCGAGACTTAGGCTGTTTTGCTCGATAGCGAAAAGCACCTAAGTCCAATATAATCATAAAAGTAAGTAACCAAATATATCTACGAAAAAGTTGTTCGTATCTCATTATTAGATTATCGTAGCTCGTGTAAGTACTTACCCTTGATACTGATGATCATCAAAGATAGACCTATATTAGCTTTCGACCTCCCTGGACATGGGTTTTAGTCGTAGACTCTCGGTACACATACACAATTATGACTAAACTTGTGGGTCTTACCTATCGCAATCATAGCTAACATACTCAATAATAAATTATACCTTCTCCCCACGTACACATAATAGTTATAAGAACGAAATACACTATCTTTGAGAATTCAAAGAAAAGCTTAACCATATGAAGATAACAATGTTTTTAATTTTCAGATATGACTGACAAATGGGACTGGTTGAGGATGATTTTGTATATAAAAGAGCATTTCAACTGGGACAAAGTGTCCTTCTTGTCTCACTCTATGGGAGCAATCGCTGGCTGCACTGAGACTTAGGCTGTTTCGCTCAATAGCGAAAAGTCAATTTATCTTCATCACTACAAGTAAGTACTTAACCCAATATAATTAGGAAAAAGTTGTTTGTATTATACACATACTGACAATCATTCCTTTGTTGTATAGCTAAGCAACTTATTTAGCTTAGCTTGGTTAGCTATTTGTTGTGGTTAAAATAATTAATTATCATAGTAAGTATATGTCCATTAACCTCCATTCTAACAACGAAATTATTAATTGAGTTTCTACATAAGTAGTTATTGAAACAATTTATAATTACCATTAATCAAATAACAACTAAGTACAAAACATTAATCATACTATTTTTGCAGACGGTGGTGGTAGAGCTGAAAATACAAGAATGGAACACTGCCCTACTAACATCAATCTAGTTGACATACAATGGATTTTAGTCTTGCAAAGAATGGAAAACCTATCTGCCGTATTAATCATTACTTAAAGGTAAGCTATTTGACACCGTTAAGAATCAAGCAGCAACTCACATAATTATGATATATTTATCACTAGCAGCACCCCGCGGTTTCACCCGCATAAGTGTTGATCCCGTGGGAATATTGGGATAAAAACTATCCTGTCCTTCCCCGGGATGCAATCTATCTCTGCGAAATCCGTTCAGTGGTTTAGGCCTGAAAAGGTAACATACAGACAGACAGAGTTGCTTTCGAATTTATAATAATAGCATGGATCATATGTTTTATGTATAGGTACCTAACTAATGTTTACCGTTCTAATCTAGTGTTATGTTACAGCCCGCGCGGAACTAGTTGGCCGCTGAGATGGGGACAGGAGTAAGGCGGCTGTTCGCAACGCACGTACTGAGTAATGCGCCCCAGCCCCTCCACAATGCACAGCATAACAGGGCCTATGGCTTTTATTCAGCAACTACTTCAGTTTTCAAACTAGATAAAGTAGTTATCAAAACTTAAATTCGTAGACTTACTAGATAGATAGGTGAGAAATACTTGTGTATTTAAAAAAAAACTAGATAACTTAAGGATATTGAGAAATTCGCGCTGAAAAAAATGATTTTTCTGTTTTTAGTCCGCGAAATTGATAGGGACCCTTAATTTAGAACTATTAGTAACAGTTAAGTTGGTCCAGAGGTTTAGGATATAACATGTGAAACCGATGACCCAAGTTCGATACTGGCAGTCTGATAATTAGGTTTTGTTTTCATCAAATTTTATTTTTCCTGAGTTATACTATTAATGCAACTTTTTCTTTTTATTGTTGTTATAACTATTAGGTTTATATTAAAATGAAAGAAATATAATTTAATTATCTATCATTTCAATCTATATTATCGTTTTAACACAAAAACGTTTAATATGCGATAGTGCGAAAGGTGAAACAAAACTAGACTCATCAGACGGTAACTTCAATATAGATTAGTAAAATGTAATGCATTCTCTGCAAGTTCAATAATATATCGGTTAGACAGAGACAGAATTATAACGCCAAGTAGATTGATAATTTTATTCATCGAGTTATTAACTACCTAACTGGCTTAGTTGGTAAGAGCTCGCGGTAATCAAAGAATAACCGATGATTCGATGGTTCGAATCTCGTTTGTAATAAACACTTTTTGTATTATTCTTAAGGATGTATATTGTATTATTGTTTGAATTGCAAAGTTGTAGCAAAGAAATGCCTTTTTTTTAATAAAGACAAGTGATTATTATAGTGATACTAATTAGAAAATAGTGGTGTTTAGCTAAATTAAGTGTCATTCATTAGGTATAGGTAAATAGAAAGACAATATATTATGGTAAAAAAAAAATGGTTTTATTTATATTATTCAACCTTAACTGACAATACCATTTATTCACATTTAGCATAGAATATTTGGTCATGAGGCAAGAATAAATTGGAACAAATATTTATATTCTATGGATTGGTGGAATTTGGCATCTAATGTATTCCTGTGAAAATCATCATGGATAATTTATGTACTGCTGGCTAATGCTTGCTGTGAGAACAAGTTAGTTTTTCATGAATAATGGCAAACAACATAGCGGCAGGCCCAGACGGGGATGGCGGGATAAGCTGGACCACTTTAATAAAGATTGGTCCTTGGCAGCTCTCGACAGAGAGGGGTGGAAGGAGAGTAGGCCTTTGCCCAGCAGTGGCGCAAGATGTAGTTGAGCCTAACACCTGAAAGATAAAAAAAGAATTTAAGTAAGTAAATCCTCATTATGTTACAACCACCCACAAAGTATTTAAAAGGCCCAAATCTATGTAGGTACATATTAGAACAGTAATATACTGCTATAAACACAAATTAGATGCCTACAATTCTATTGATGGATGAAGCATTCTTGACTAAAAAGTACCTAAGAAAGATACAGCAAGTATTTTTACTAATTAGGTAATAGATAAAAAGGAGACCATCCTTCTTTTTATATGTATCATAGGCCTATGCCTATAATACATATTACATACATTACTTTATTGTGATATCAAACAAAACCATAATGCTAAAGAGTATTTTGAAGGGCTCCACATAATAATGTAACAATAAACACTATAAATAAATATTAAGGTAGGTAGGTACTTCTATATTATTATAGTTTAATATTTAGAAAACAACCTTCAAGACTACCTACCATAGTGGTGCTAGGAGACTGATATTGATTTTGAGGATTTACACCGGACATCCTAAGGTTTATGACAGAATACATTTTTAATAATTGACTTAGATATTCTTACTAAAAATATTTAACAATAATATTGAAAACATACATTTTCAGTTGCCTACCTAACTTGAACTAGGTACTTTCTTTAATTTAGTTTGTTGTTATGATTGTAAATATTCATCTCCTCGTCTTATGAGTAGCTAAGTAAGTATATGGTCAGTAACAATAGAAAAGTAATTGTGTCTCGTCATTAGTAGTTGAGGTCATATAGGTTATATTACCAATGTTTGATGGTGCCCTATGTATCTAGGTATATTATGTATTCACCAGTAGGTACCGAACAAACAATATACAGTGTGTAATATCTTAGAAGATGGTCAGTGGGTCGTCTTAGGAAGATACAATAATAATACTGACATTACCTTGAACAATGATGTTTAAATGTAGGTCTATGTATGGTGTGTATTTTCGTCGAAATCCTTAGGTAAATTTTATCCATTTCCATTGCTTAAAAGTGTGCTTTTTATCTGTTCTTCCTCTTTACTTATTGCTTTTCCAATGAAGTAAAACCTCGAATGGGTTGCGCTTCTGGCATATTATGTTAACGTTTGTTATGGTACGAGATACGAATTTGTCTTTCGTTAAAATGCCACCAATATACCTCGTTTCTGAAATATCATATTATGTATCTCAACTGTGAACTGGCAACCGGTACTATCTCAATTTTGACAACTTTACAGAATGAAGAAAAAACATAAAAGCATTCACTGCGCGTTGAAGTTAGTACAAGTTGAATGAAGCCAAATAAGCCAATTCTGGCGCCAAATGTATTTGAGTTAGGATTTCTTGCAACGATGTGGAGTATTGAATAGTATAAAATGGCATTAAAAAGTGAAATCTTCAAAAAATTGAGATAGGACCGGTTGGTTGTTCACAGTCGATCTGTAATTTAGGTTGTAAGCACTTGTAACAGAAGAAAACTTTTACAATTATTTTACTAATTTCACCTCACTGCCTTGATTTTTAAAATACTATTATTATGGTTTTCTCATTGAGGTTTTACACTAAATCACATTTACAATTTATCAGGAAGACTACCACTTACATTTTTTCGAAATAATTATGAGGATTACGCGTTTAAATCCTGAAATATGTAGAACGGAAAATGATTACGACGAGAAGCCTGCCTTCTCTTTGAAACCAACTATAAATTGGTATCGAATTGACGTTTGAAGCCTATAATCGCTTGTCAAATAAGTTACGCAATACGAAAAATTGACTTTTGCCTAGTTTTTCATGACGTGTCGTTCACTCTTTATCGGTTGAAACCAATTTCAAACTGACCCCAGTTGGTTTCACAAATAATGAAGTTACGCAATACGAAAAGCGAAAAATGAAGCCAATTCGGATCGAAACGAAGGCGATCAGTCTGAATCATTTCCCAATAGTGTGTTACGCAATTAGGTAGCAGAGCACTTAAACTTTTAAAATCAATCTCAAAATATAATTTGCTCAGATTCTCTTCTGAAAACTGATTTTTACGCATAAATAGACCGAAATGTACTAGAAAAACCGAATAGCAATTTTTTTTTTTGCTCCAATTTTTATTTAAACGTGTTTTCGGTGGCTAAGATCAATCATTCAACTACCTACATACAAAAAAAACAGTGGCACTCCGGGAGTGAAAACAAAACACAAACAGAATACTCTCACTGACATATCGGATATACCTTAAAACCGAGTACATCTCGAGGACAGCCGAATACATCCGAAGGGGGTATTTTTTAATCGCCTTATAAACAAAACATGCGCGGTGTCGCTTACGGTAACAGTGGCGCGAGTTCAATGGTTTTTTCCCATCTCAAAAAATGCCCAACACGCCTAAAGTTTTCACTTCAAAAATTTGAAATATTGAGATACAGTATGGTATTATTGACTTAAAAAAAATGTGGTAGTAAACGTGACGCGAAAAATAACAATTTATTTTTTGCTTAGTGCAATCGGATCTTTCGATTCTATGAGGTTTTGCTCGTATTGCTATAATGCAAAAATTTGTTTTACACGCTGCCCGGGTCGCTACATGCACCGGCTCTCACCTTACATTTCCATACAATTTTCATTCGTTCATTCATTTCGAAAAATTTATAGTATGACAGACACCCCAACAAGTAGCGCATAAATGTGATAAGTACTCTATATTTATCATTGATACCCAGAATTATATAATTAAATATAAGTACCAAAATTGTACTTACTTTCTTCTGGTATCGGTATGGAGTTGGCAAGAGATGGATCAATGGATGCAAGAGTTTTCGCCATAGCCTCATCTAAGGCGGAGCTTCCAGTTTGATTTGACGGAGACATTGGCAATGGCACTTCTCCAGGAGGCATTTCTGCACTTAGTGCGGCTCTGTAAGTATTATTTATTGATTTAAAATAACACCACTGTAGATAGAAACGATAATGGCGCCGATTCTGTTGTTCACAAACTAAACTAAATTTAAGTTCATGCACTTTTTTCGTTCTATTTCATTAAGAAAAGGACAGAAGATAAATATTAGTTTAGTCCTGTCAAATTAAGATAGACAATTTACACGAGATTAAAAAATTGGCTATTAAAAATACGTCAATTTACGTCAGATGCCGACTAATTTGACAGGACTAAACTAATATTTATCTTCTGTCCTTTTCTTAGTGAAATAGAAAGAAAAAGATGCCTGAACAAAATTTAGTCTAGTTTGTGAACAACAGAATCGGCACCAATGTTGATAATACTGCATTATAATCTATTAATAGTATTAAATAGCTGTTTGTCTGGTTAATTCTTCTAAACTATACAATTGATTTGGATGAGGTTTACACTTATCAATTAGAGAATTAATTTCATAAGGTTTATGTATCTAATTTAATTAGCCTATTATTGTCACACGGCATGTCAAAGACCTCCTCTCTCTTTTCCACACAATTCTGTTTTCTGCAAATGTGGGCCAGTCTTTTTGGTACGAGTCAAACTCGTCCCGCCATAATCGCCTTGGCCTAACGCGATGTCTCCGGCGGATGGGTCCCACTCGTTGGTTCTTTTATGCTTTTGTGTTTAATACATTAAGGACGCTAACACATTTTGAACTCGCTCAAGTTTAGGTATTTGAAACGCAACACAACAACATTACGCGCACGCACACATTGAACCCATTGTCCGCTCGATTTTATACGTAACTTAACTAATCTTGGTACTTGAAGGTATTATTTTTTAATTTTACTGGTATTTATTGAGTAAAGTTAGTTGTTAGTTCGCAATCGAATTTGGTTACTGTTATTACTGTTGTTACTATGTGTGATAATCACGTTTATAGTATTGTTGAAGTTTATCAGTCATTACGTACATTACCTATGTAGGTGCCGAACAACGACCTTAACATTTTAGTATTACAAGAAACATCTACGTTTATCCAGTCTGCTGTTAGTTTGAAAAGATGTAAGTACTTTTAAATATTGTTTTTGATGACAATTGTTGGAGCATTACCTACATAATCAAATACTAGCCTGGGAGTTGTCGTAGAGTTTCGTAGTGATATTTAAAAATAATCATTCACTTATGAAAACAGTACTTAAGTATTTTATTTACTGGGGCGAGAGATTTTTTATAAAAATAAAAAACTTTGTAACAAAAAAAAACAGACGTCCAAAAAGTGAAAAATAACTTTAATTTCGGAAGTCGGTGTCTTTGGCGGAACCAAAGGCACCGACTTCCGAAATTAAAGTTAAAAAAACTTTTTTACAAAAAAAAAGAACCGACCGACTTCCAAAAAACACACTACAAAGTGAAAAATAACTATAATTTCGGAACTCGGTGTCTATGGATCTGTAATTTAGTATTTTGTCGCCGACTTCCGAAATTACAAGTTATTTTTCACCTTGTAGTGTTTTTTGGAAGTCGGTTTTTTTTTGTTAAAAAGTTTTTATTTCTCGCTTTTTAGTCGGGTCTGTTTATAATGTATCTAACTAACAATAACCTAATGTCAACTTGCTCATCGCCTTTTACAAAATATTGCTTTTCTCAATGCAGGGACGTTAATTGTTGAGGAGTTCTCCTGGTATTCACCTATCAGTTCAATTTTACTATTCTCATTGTGACGAGCATAAGTTGCTTAGCAACCATATTAAAGTAATCGAATCGCAACCCGTGAAATACTTATTATGGAGTAGTTCCGGTGGCCATCTGTGGTCTTCATCATCAGTTCCACTTCACTAAACTGAGCTTCACTTTGCTTTCCGAGAGCAAATCCACGAATTACTATAAAAAATACCCAAATTGCTATAGGTGTGTGTGCCTATAATATTTGAAGAGTTCCTTCGATTTCTCCAGGATCCCATCATTAGATCCTGACTTAATGACAATGGACCTGACCACATGGAAAGTATATCCATTCAAACAAAAAACGAAGAAGAAACAAAAATTTATTTTTCACTTTGTGGTTTTTTTTTTTGGAAATCGTTTTTTTTTTTTTGTAATAAAGTTTTTATTTTTCACTTTTTAGTTGTACCCACCTACTGCACACAAATGCATATAACACTACTTGCTATGTGAATATCAGTGACAGGAAGCTACTGAACACATCCGCGTATCCCTTTAGAGGGTACAGGCGTGATGTTATGATGTGTGATTGCGTAAACAATGCATAGATATGCGATAGCAGCAATCGCGGTTGATTTGCTGGCATTTATTGAAGAGTTCCGTTGTCTGTCTCCGAAAATCATCATCTGATCTTTACGAAATTTAAATGGGACCATTTTGAAATAAACCTCTTTCGAATAAAGAAAGAATTTTGCTAATCCGTCCGTATATGACGGAGTTATGCTCGAATATACAACCTCCTCCTTTTTTGAGGTCGGTTAAAAATACACTCGCCATCTTGAATAAAAAAATAGATGTCATATTCGCCACCTCCACCACCCCAAAATCGACTACAGTATCGAATATCTAAAAATAGTTTTCGTCATTTTTATTTGATTATAATTTTTTAACACAAATATTTATACAGTCTTTATCCGTCATCTACATCCATTAAACAAAAAATTACAACTAAGTATTTATTTCTAAAACAAATTCCAAAAATCGTACTTAATTTTATTTCGGTTCGAAAAAGTATCTACATCGTACTTGGAGTACACAAAACGGAACTCACTTTTTAACGTAATTATTTTTTGCGAAAAAGCTACATAGGCGTGCTTCCACGGGCGCGTCTGAGCGCGGAATGACCGACCGGCAAGTGTCCGCGGGTAGAAAATGTATGGAGAAATTTGAGAGCGTTTCTTATTTTTCTCATAAATGAAATGTTATTTATTTATCTACAAAATATTTAGCTTATCTTTATAGAATTATATATAGGCAACAATATCTTCTTATTTTTAAGTTAAAATATGCATTGGATTTAGCTATATTGGGGCCTATTCAGACACCTTTATATTTAATTTTTTGCGATTATTGTGATGGTAAAAACGTATTTGTGTGAAAATTTTGTATGGGGCTATTTAATTGCTTTGGGCCCAGTCTGGAGATGAATACATTATCTTTAATTTGAAACCAAGATATCCTCGCAGTTGTGACTCCAGTTTGTTAAAATGGTACCTGAAAAACACTGTTATTCGTGGAAAAATGTTATAGCGTCCTTAATATTTAACTAAAATATAATACAGAACACTATTTATATTTTGATTGTAACTACATCAGTAGATTGCATCCGTGCGGAGCAGGGACAGATCGCTAGTTTCATAATAATGTAGAGTGCGACAGCAATGGAATACGCATGTTGATTTCATGAATTTAAGCCATACCATGATTATTTCTGGAAAACGGAAAGCTATAGTTGGGCCATTTTGAACTGAGTCGTCGGGTCATAAACTTCAGTAACAAAACAATCGCTACATCAATAGCGCGCTCCGTAAGCCAAATGTGTGCGAGCGAGAAACATGACAAAAAAGATTTATGGCTCGACGACTCAGTTCAAAACGGCCCAACTATAATGAGATTTACTGTGCAGCTTCTTCAGCAGCTATTTTGTCTTTGATCTCCTGAAGCTCCTTTGGTATAATCCAGCTAGATTCTTTTGTTTCAATGTTGTGATAATACACACGACCGGCGTCTGTTGTGTATTCTTTCCAAACACAGGCAGACAGTAATTTCTGTTGATAGAAAAGAATACATCATTTTCATCTAAGGATTTGGTGGAAATGTTTAGGAACACCCAACTCGCAGAATATTACTATTTACTATTTGCAAAACAACCGGTTTCCTTTTATTATGTATGTAGTTATTACATTCTGTAAATACTATAAATGCAAGTAAATAAAAAAGGTAATTTAAAAAAAAAATAATTAAAAAAAACTGAAAAGCTAAAAACAAGCCCATCTTAAATTAAATAAAAGTTTGACGCCGGCAGGCCAGGCTTCCAACTTTTATTTAATTTAAACCGGCCAAGTGCGAGTCGGACTCGCACACGAAGGGTTCCGTACCACAGCTGACCACAAGGCATACGTATATGTTCTTTTATACCGTTTTAAATTTTAACTTTAATTTATTTTTATTATTTGTTGTTATAGTGGCAACAGAAATGCATCATCTGTGAAAATTTCAACCGTCTAGATATCACAGTTCATGAGATATAGCCTGGTGACAGACAGACAGAAAGTGGAGTCTTAGTAATAGGGTCCCGTTTTTACCCTTTGGGTACGGACCCTAAAAAGCAAACAAAAATAATAACGCCTTAGTATGAATAAATGTTACTGCTTATATTATTTCAAATTTTAAAGCAATAGAAAGTTCTGCAAATCCGACATTCTGCATAGTCTGCATAATTATTCTGCCTAGTAAATGAACATTGAAAAATTCATGGCAGTGTAGGGCTAATAAATAACTATGCATGCCATTGACTGCATTTATAGTAATTATAAAATAATCATCAACAATTTGTTGGTTTTTTAATTTAGAATAATGCTTACTTCTGCTGGAGTTTTCAAATCATCAGGTTTCTCCCAAAGACTTTGTTTACTAACAGAGTTGTAGTAATATGTTCTTCCATCTGGAGCTTTATGTTCAGACCAAGGACTGCTTTGGTTGGCCATTGGGGCCACATCTGGAGCTGGAGCACTCATATCCTGCAATTGTTGCATGCTCTTACACATCATTAGTAAGTACATGTATAGCAAAGTAGTCATGCATAAATGGCAATAGGCAATCAGGTAGCAAAAAAAAATTTAAATAAAGAAGATTAAAATAATATTTCACTACCTAAATTGTTTCGCAAAATAACAATGATGTATATTTAAAATATACAGGTTGAAATTGAAAACATGCGTCAAACCGAAATGGGAGACCGTACTCAACATTATGAACAACTTTTACTAAGGGACCAAAGCTGCAATTGCGAAAAAAAATCAGCTGTTTCCTACATTTTGACGAGTTATGCGAACATAAATGTAGGGAACAGCTAGTTTTGTTTTTGCGATTTCAGGTTTGGTCTCATAGTAAAAGTTATTCATAATGATGAGTACAATCTCCCATTTCGATTTGTCGCATGTTTTCAATTTCACCCTGTATACATATATTAAAATGGCAGGTCAAGATTTTAGACAACACACACATACAACATCATGCCAGATATTGTTCAAATAAATAAACATAAAAATTAACTTTTTAATCATATCTATTCAAAAACAGCTTGTGTATTCTTCGTAAACAGGGACTAAAATAGCTCTTTAATCCATAGAGACTAAAAGTGATTTGAATTTGGAATGTGGATATTGTTATTGGTAAAAGAGATCAATCACGAACATTGTGTAAAAAAAAAAAGTTTGTGAAAAAACAAAAAATGCGTGATAAGCATTCTGCATTCGTTCATAATTGTTTACTCAAATTAGGAATTCACTTAAGTTTTATAAAAAATGAGTATGTTTTTCTCAAGTAATTGTATATAAATAAATGAACATACTATTCTTATTCATAAGTTAAAAAATAGTTGTTTGCTTCCTTGGCAAACAATCTACTATTATTGTGTTCATTCCACAGAAGTAAAAAATATATACTTTAAATATTTTGTTGGTTCACAAGCAAAAACTAAGTATAGTAAAAGCTAAACAAAAGTTACTACATTAAGGTATGTGATGTTGGTCGTACATGATGGACAGTCTAATGTAGCAGTTAAAAAATTACCAAGAAAACTTACAGGTTTAAATGCAGGAAATCCTGGTGGTGGCATGGAAAATGGTGGTATCATAGGCGGGAAACCCATGGGTGGTGGCATGCCCGCCATGTTCGGTGGCATTCCAGGCACAGGTGGCATGCCAACTGATGGAGGCATAGGCGGAGGCAGGCCACCAAGCATCGCCGGAGGGAGGAGAGGCCCCGAACCTATCAGACCAGGTGAACTGGTCCCTGAATTAGGCGGTTCCTGTATTATAACAATACCCTCATTAAAAACCATTTAAAACTCATATAAAAATACTTATCAAGGATTATTTTATTGCAGAAGAACTGTTACGCCTGGATTTACTCCCTGGGCAAAGGCCCCGAGACACAACAACTAAAAACCGAAAAAATTCAGAACTAGTAACCATCATCATCTGCATAGCGTTTTCCGAACTATGTTGTGGTCAGCTTCCAGTCTGACAGGATGCAGCCGAGACACTGGGTAATACGATCCACTTTTAAGACTGTTTGTCGGGCTTCTGTATACCAGTAACGACTGTCAAAGATCCACGAATGACAGCAGGGGCCAACGGCATAACGTACTTTCCGAGACAAGGAGGGGTCTCGATATGTAATGATGGTTACCCATCCACAGACCAACCGCGGCAAGCGTAGCTTAACCTGATCTATCGACCTGTGCGGCTGTTAATATTTAGCCATGGGCCCCTAACTAGCCAACTAGAAACCAGTATATAAAATAAGTTAGTTCTTTACTTAGAAGGATAGTTACAAAATACGATTAGAACCGTAACCAAATAATCTTTGACAGTAAAATAATATTATTTCTTGTCATAACCTAAAATACTTACCATAATCGGGTAATGATCGTATGTATTTGTTTAATACAGTATAACACAGTGTAACACCCAAATCTCATGAAAAAAAATGAAATAGTATCAGCACCATTTCAGGATAACACACTTAATAAACTCAACAATATTGCAAGTGGCTAGACCACAGACACAGAACCATAGACTAAAGTATATATTATATTTCCCATTAAGTATATTACTTTACTCTTTGGTATTATTGCACAGAACTTAATACTCCGAGAGACCAATGGGCTGGACCAACACAGAACATAATTATCTTAGACAAAGAATGTTGAACCAATAATTTACTTTATTAAAACCACTGTGTTACAATGATGGTATATATCTTTCATTGAAAGGAAGTTCAGCCAACAAAGAAAAGTAGCTTTCTTACTCTAAGGGCTGATTTTTCCAAAGCCATATAAGTTTACCGGAAGAATAATTTTGAATTTTTGACAGTTCTTTCATAAAAAAACTGTCAGACGTCAATTTTATTCTACGAATAAAAATTATCCGACTATTGATAGACTATTGAAAAATCAGCCCTTCAGGGTTGGACCACAGACTATAAATAAAAATACTCTAGACTCCACAGACTAAGAAGAGAAGTTAACTTGGTTCCATTGTCATAGAAAAGCTCAATGACTTGGTTCATACTTGGTTCGACATTGGACAATGCCCACAGAACACATATACTCCTAGCGGACAATGCCAACCAGAACCACAGAACACTATTACTCAAATAATTTTTACTCATAATCATAATCATGACTCTATGCTATTACTCCTAGCCACTGACCTCTATAATACAAGTACGCTGGACTAACGATACTCTACGAAATGACAGTTGTTTTTTGTGCCGATTCAATGCGCCCCGCTCGAAGCCCTCAGGAACTAAAATTGACACGTTCTTTCAAATGGACGTTGAGTTGTTTACTTCGTCTCTGATCATTTAGGTCTGAATCGTAGACAGAGAAACTAATAGACGCAGTGACAATTCCTTTCTCGCTTACACAAGAAAGAGAGCGACAATTACACTACGAATGTTTTAGACAGAGATACAATTATCCATTTTTTTGTCCCTTACGGTGTAACCGGTTTATTCAAGGTCAGCAACTCAAATTGCGAAACTAACTTTGACACTTCATGCCCTCATTGTGTTTGATGTTCAAGTTTTGCTTATTTTTATGTTATATGACGATTATAATCCAGTGAGAAGACAAAGAAATTATCCGTATATCACATCGACGATTCTACAATGGTGCGTTGTCGTGTTTTGTTTCATGTAAAAGCGATAGTGAGAAGAAAATTGCCGGTGTGTCTTTTCACGCGTAAGTACGACTGTTTTGTCCCTAAATGTAGTTTCTTAGTGATCATTATTTATTCCATAGCATGACGGAACGACATGTTTCATTAAAACTCTAAACTTAATAGGATTTTGTCGAGTTTTTATCATTCATAACCTATAATTAATATCATGTAAGTGTTGCCAGCGTCTGCTAAAAAATGCCCCGAGTCTCGATAAAAAGTATTGACTCGACAATTTAATGTAAACAAAAAAATATGAAATCCAATAATAGCATAGTATCTTTTAGGGGAAGCTTCTTAATCTATAAATATATTATATTATTTTAATTTATTCTTTCTCCTATTTGTGATCGAATAAGAATGACACATATGTCGTTACAGAATAACTGAACTACCTGTGAGTATTAATAATATAGCTAAGTTTATCGTTAGTTTTCCAGACGATCCAGACCTTCGTATAAAATGGATTAATGGATCCAAGCAACTGGAAGAAAAGATTGGACTCCCACAAAATATTGCAAAATATGTAGCAATCATTTCCCAGAAAATTTACTAAAAAAAAAGAAAACAGTTCTGCATTCTGACGCAGTAAGTACCAAATGCGGTAAGAATTTATTATAATTTTACTTTTTTCAGAAGATATTTCATAACTTTATAATTTACGTTGCAGATACAAGTTGTTGAAAGCGATAACTCAACAATATCAAAGTCAGCGTCAGTGTCAATAATACAAGAGCCAGAAAAGTCCCTCAAGGTATTCTATTGACAACATTATTTGACATTCTTCTTAAATTCATAATAATTATGTGTTCAACAGCGAGTCCACAGGTTAAACATAATCATTAATAATTTGATTGAATGTTTTTTTTAGATTTCAACACCTGAGGCGAGTGCTGTTCCAGTACAAGTTAACAAAACAGCTATCAGATCCCTAAGAAAAAGTAAGAAATATGTTCACAAAATTAAAATTGTTTCGCAATCATTAATGTTTTTTTTTTTGTTTGGAGTGTTTAGTACCTATCTAAGTTGTATAAAAAGTCAAAATTAATAAATCTCGTGTTTTAATTAAATCCTTAAAATAATTTACCCTATTGAATTTGAATTTATTGAACCAATGTTACAAACCAATGTTACATGTATTATCTTATAATTAACTTAACTTAACGGCGGTCTGTAGCTGTTAGCGATCATCATTTGGATCTTTACGGCGGTCCCCAAACTAGGCGGCGCCTGTATCTTGGGGACCAGAGTTGGGACATATAGAGCTACTTACAACTGCAGTTTATTTAGGAGTAGGCGAGTAATTGCAACTAATTATATAAAACTAGATTAAATATTGAGAAATCTTAAAACCTAAATTATTTAAAAACAAATAAAGCTTAAACTGAGCAAAGTCTAAAACTAAAAATATTAAACAATTAAAATGAAATGTTAAACAATCAGAATTAAAATGATAAAAATGAAAATAAAATGTATGATAATCTAAATCAAAATTTTGAAAAAAAGTGTGTGCGCGTGTGGTGTGTAAGTGTTTTAGTGTGTGTACATGTGGTGTGTAGGTATCAGTGTCTGTGGTGGGAGTAGGATTCCGAGTGTGAGTTGAGTGATGTGAGAATGTTTTCCGATTCATCGTATGAGAGACCTAATAGCCATTGTTTGACAACATTTTTGCATGTAGAGAGGGAGAGTTCTTTTGGATCACAAGGCAAACTACTGGTGACCTTGTTATACACAAAAGTGTGTAGATAGGCAGGGCAGCGTCTTGTTAGGAGAGATGTGGTTCGTTGTAGCGGGATGTGAAAGACACGTTTGGAAGCCAATGCGTGGTAGTCAGGTCGGATTTTTAGGGTTTTGTGTATGCGTAGGTATGCATTAAGAATAAATAGTTGACGGACACGTAGAACTTGAAAGTCTTTGTAGAGGGAGTCAGTGGGGTATAAAAATGGTTTTTTTAAGAGAACTTTTATAACAGCTCTCTGGGCTCTTTCAAGCTCAATCATTGTTGTTTTCCCAGCTCCACCCCAAATAGATACTCCATATTGTATTATGGACTGGCATATTGCGAAATAAACCATTCGCAGGATGTCTTTTGGAGTGCGGTCTCTTAATTTCTTTATTATATGTATAAGTTTCCTTACTCGGCCAGAAAGAAATTGAATGTGGGCTTTAAATGATAGATTTTCGTCAATGAGTAGACCTAAATAACGAATAGATTGTGTCCGGTTAATACAATCACATGAGCAGTCTTCGCGTGATGTGTTCTGACATGTGTGGAATTTTAAAGTTAGATTGGGAGGAGGGCTAGATAATTATGTTTTGGAAAATGTTATGAGTTTGGTTTTCTTTATATTGAGTGTAAGTAAGTTATGGTCCAGTGTTTGCGCTACTGTTGCTAATCCTTCTTCCGCAAGGCGGTAGACCTGTTCCCAGGTGGGTGCGTGGAATGTGATAACCGTGTCGTCTGCGTAAGATATTAGTTCCGCGTTTGGAAGAGTGAGGTTCAGAATATCATTCATGTAGATTAAAAAGAGTGTTGGGCCTAATAAACTGCCCTGCGGAACTCCAAAATTGATAGGAAGTTGACCACTTGAGTATTCACCAGATTTCACATACTGTCGGCGATTGTTGAGGTAGCTCTGAAACCATTTGAGTGGTATTCCCTTTATCCCTGCTGAGTCTAGTTTTTTAAGGAGTAGATCTGTTGAAATTGTGTCGAAAGCTTTGGCTAGGTCTAAGAAGACCGCCATGCAGCGTTCACCCTTTTCTATAGTAGTTGATATCCCTTTTCTAAAACCAAATTGTCGCTCTGAAATTATGTGATGTTTTTCGAGAAAATTAACTAGACGGGTGTTAACCACCTATTCCATCTAGCATTCCAAAAACAGGGGAATGTAGTTTTTATGGCAACATTATACGCACACATTGAAAAACTATCTCTGTCTCGACCGCGGTTACAGAGTCCCTTCGTCTATTAGTTTCTCTGTCTACGGTCTGAATCGTGAAAAACTACGTTCTTTGTGTATTTTGTGTTTACTACGTGATATTTGGAATATTTTTATAATGAAAACATGCGCATTTTGTAAAACTCGCTGTCAAGAAGGCAGCGGATTAACCTTTCACAAGTAAGCGAATTTCATGACTATTACCTTACTACCACAAAACAGTGTTTATCACTTAGAGTAAGAAAGCTATAGAGCATCGGGTAGCGTGGCCATACATGAGACAAAAACTAACTTAACTAACATGGGCTACATAAGTAGCTGCCTTGAAAAAACTGGCACGCACTGAGAGACGGAAATAGTATAGCTTTATCCTTTTCTGTTACTTTCATTAACTCAATACTTTATCCCTTTCTTGTGGAAATGAAATGGAGCTAGCCGCCGTCTATACTTTTCTTTGTCTAAGGTTTATCAGTTGTTTAGGCTAAACACCTTTTAAACACGACATATTTATATGGACTTTGACGTAACACTGACATTAGACACACGTTGAACATGTGTTTAAGTTTTTGTGGTAAGGCCTTATATGTTTTGATTGCTTGTGTGGGCATTTTTAATACTAGGTTCTAGGTAGGTATAGTTGCCGGCACGTAACTTGGCAAGAGTTTTTGTAGTGGGGGAAGTTTGCGCAGGCACAATTTCATACATTTTTATATGCGCGAACTTCCCCCACTACGAAAATCTCTTGCCAAGTTACGTGCCGGTAATTGTAGGTAAGTATCATATATTTAGAATAAATGTTTTCATTAGTATCCCATCATATTTAAGTGTAATTAGGGCTCAATATTCACTTAAATTGAATACAACAATTTGAATAGGGTTGTAAATGTTCCATGTCGATATTGTGTTGATAATTTTCTTCAGAGAGTTAGTGTCTAAACACACTATGCCGAAGTTACGCGACCGAAGTTCGGCATGATTACGCCTGCAATGCTATTTGAATTACTGACGACACACTATGCCGAAATTACGTTGCGTTAAATAGCATTGAAATAGCATTGCGGGCGTAATCTTGCCGAACTTCGGTCGCGTAACTTCGGCATAGTGTGTTTAGACACTTAATCATTTTACATTTACGTCTTTCAAGTTGCCAGAAATTTCTGCAATTTGATTAGTTAAAACAAATTAGCAAATACTAGTTTCTAATTTCAAAAGATAAATCCATACTTAACCCTTGGTCTGCCGGAACGTAGATCTACGCGAGACACAATGGCTTTTTAATTGTGTCTGTAATTACGGCACATTAGCGGTTAATATTATAAATTCGAAAGAAACTCTGTTAAACCACTGAACGGATTTCGATAAAATTTGGCAGAGAGATAGATTGCAACCCAGACAAGGACATAGGATAGTTTTTATCGACAAATCTTGCGGTCAAAGCTAGTATTATATATGTAATGTGTACTTGTTTCCGAAGTAAAGACGTAGCATCGAAATAAAACTTGCCATGCAATGTACATACTTTAGTCAGTTTTACTTTAATTAAATACTTAATTTCAGATTTCCCAACAACTCAACTAAGCAGGGCTGAAAAACCGAAAATAGAAAATTGGAGTCCTAAATGTAATTATCATCTTTGTAGTAAACATTTCACTGCGGACTGTTTCGTTAAACACTCTACACGTACGCTCTTCTCCATACGAACACTATCTTTTGGAAGACTATAGAATCAATTCTATTTTCTTGTATTTCTTGACGTTCAAAAGTGCCTTTAATGTCTATTTGAAATAAATTATTTGACTTTGTTATTTTTTGTGTTTTTTTGCCATTAGTATGCACACTATCCAAATACCCATAATGAAAATGGAATCACTCTCCTTTCCGCTAGTAATTACTACATGGTAAGGTAATGTTACACGGTTCACTTTTGGTATTCAATTTGAGTGAATTTGATTGAATTTGTATGGACGCTGTTTGTTGCTTTTTTGTTTACATGGTTCAATTCTTCCAAATTGAACAACAAAAGTGACTATCACGAAGAATACCTACAACTGCCATTTGAGTTACTAGGTTAGAGCGAAATGGCAATATAATAATAGCTCAATAGTTTTTAGTTCACATTGCGAGCTAATGTGACCACAGCTCAGCTTGTAAAACTAGTGACAAATGCGTGCACTAACTGGACAGGTCCTCTCAATCTATGTGGTTCTTTCCTCAAAATACCATTTCAGACATCGATCTACATGGTCTTCATATAACATGACCAAGATTAGGTCTGAACTTTAAAAGAGACTATGACCTCTGAGTTTGTTTCGGCCTTTCTTCTCAAAGTAGTCAGATAGGAAACGCCGACCTTATCTAGTTTAAAAAAAACATGATTAACGTGTAAAAGTGTTTGTACAAACCTACTTACAGAAATAAAATCATTTATCATTTATCAATGTAGTTGAGCCAGGAGATAGGTATTAGCTCAACCATAGTAGTTTTTAGGCTAAGTTTAAAGTCTATCCTCTTATTTAAAGCTCACTGATCTGATCGTCGTGCGCTATAACTTTACTAGGGCACTATCCACAAGTTTATAGCTTGCGATCTGACCGCGCCCTAATGAATTTTTAGTTAAGGGGCCGGTGAACTACACATGATAATGCATAGTTCATACAAACGTAATTCCAAAATAAATTTTAATTCAAACATATTCTTGGTAGTCTGTATTTATTCCGATTGGATTACAGAATATCTAGGTTCCTAAATATATATTTTGAAAGGACTCTGATAAAACACGAGATATGAGAAAATTCAAATTTCTATAGAAAACTTATTTTTCTCATAAACTCGTCTTTAAATCAGTGTCCATCTAAAACATATATTTGGGAACCTAGATATTCTGTAATCTCCCTCTTACGCAGTCTCTTATCTCTTTCTAGGGTTTTAACTTTCCTCGAACTTGAAATAAAAAATAAAATTTTCTTTAATAAGCAGAGTTCTTGTATTTTTCTAAATAAAAATTTAAAAGTCATAATAAAAAAACTGGTGTAACAAGGAATGAGTTACTGGACCTTAAGAGATAGCAAATGACCTCTCCCTTCGGCCAATTCCATTTGGCAAACGATGCACCAAACACCCTGTATAATACAATACTTAGGACATATGACTTTATTTCATGCGAAATTAGGAGATTCAATTATTATAGTAGGTAAGTACTGGATATTATGACAGAATAGATTTAGAAGTAAAGATAATGAGAGGTTTTTCTTTTCAGTATTTAAAAAAAAAAATAGTTCCCAAGAACCCTGAAGATGGCGTTGAACTGACTATGTTACTAGATGCCAAAGTCAAAACGCTTGGAAAAAAAAACATTGCGGCACGTCATATACGCTCGTTGAGTGACAGTTTCGTTTGCTTTCGTTATACGATCTCAAAATTACATCCAAGTGAATTAAAATGTTAAGTGTCAAGTGAACCAAAAAATTATGTGACTTCCGTTCCTTGCAGTAACTTACCAAGTTCAGCGCCATCTATCCAGCGACTAGGGAAGCGTTAAAAAAAAAAGAAAAAGAAAATCCCTCATTATGTAAATCAAAATTTCGACTTTTTGAACATTATGGTTACTGAAGTTTATAGCAAACGTGTTATGGATAATGACTTTCGGACAAACAATTTTAGAAGAAAGGGGGGACCAATTTTAACAAGTTATTCGGAAAATTGAAAATCGGAATGACGTTTTAAGGACCGAGAACCCATCGAGCATTTGATTCTTGGAACATATGAAAATCGGAAAACAAACAAATCGCATTAATATGACTTTCGGTAACATACATTTCGTGATTTTTAATAATAGACATTATAATTTTCAGGTAGGTATTATGAAATTCGGAGTTTTGAAAATCGGAACATCGAAATTCGGAATAAAATATTTCGGAATATTTGGGTGTTTCCATTATGTCTGGTGATCATTATGCAGAATTTCGTTATGCCAATTTAACTTTGACCTCAAACATATGAACTTCCTTTGAGTGTCTATAGTGGGCCCGCGGGTGCGTTGAGCGGCGCGGGCTGCTCGGCGCGGGGAGCGCGCGGCCAACTCACGCCATAGCTCGTTAATACAAGTGGCAATGCATAGTGTTGTTATTGCCTCGACAAACGGACATCCTCTTTTTATTAACTTATCCGATAGAACAGGTTATTTTAAAAGTAAGAGTAAAATACCCGTGTTCCAATTTTACAACAAACACGAGTAAAACATTTTTTAACTTTAATTACAAAATAAATACGCATTATTTTACCCTTTTCTTTATTATGCGTAATAAAACTAGTAAAGATATTTGATATTTTTATATAAAAGATATTTTTATATAAAAATACAAAAGAGTACTAACTAGTACAGAATTACAGATGAAAAGTAATATGCATTTTTGTGTTTTTAGATTTTGATTTTTCATGGTTGTATCTTTGCTTAGTTGTATTCAATATTTATTGTAAATCATATTTAGACCCAAGCCAATCACTAAAAAAATTAACACATCCAAATCTCGCGGTATCTAGGAGTTATTCACTTCTAAAGCTTTTTCAGGTTTGACATGTTTTCACATAAATCAGGTATATTAAATAAAGCTGGAATACAATTCATATTTAAAAGTATAATTAATAGGAGCAAAATTGACTTGGAGTTATTCCCTATAATAACTGACACCATTAACAACTCAGAGCCAAATGTTAAAGAGTTGTTTTTTCTCGAATATATATATAAATATCTTACATCAAAATATAGCAAGTTTGTTAAAAAAATCGGATGATTTATCAGTATGTCTAGATCAACTAGCTGATAAACAACTATGTATTGATGTAATATGCATCATCGAACATTTCATTATGGAAGGCTACGAGAGCCAGTTGTATGTACCCAATTATAGGTTTGCGTCGTCTTATTGCAGAAAAGGGAAAAAGAGAGGGGGAGCATGTATTCTTGTGAAAAATGGTCACAAATGGAAAGAACTGCCTAAAATTGCTAAATTATCAACTTCTGGTATTGAGCTTATAAGCTATAAGATAATTGCCGTCTGTATTTATAGGGTACCAAATGTAAATAATATAATGATTGTTTGAATAAGCTTGAGAGACGAGACAAATGATATCAAAGACAACTAGGAAAAATATTGTTATAGCAGGAGACTTTAATATAGATTTACTAAAGTCTAATAGACTTTCAGCTACATTTGAGTGTCTACTATTAAGCTATAATTTACATTTGGTATTTAAACAGCCGACTCGCATAGCCAGCCAGACATGCATAGACAATTTTGCGCACAATTTTTTTGTAAAAGCGAAGTAATAGTTTGCATTATCGGATCGCACAGCACAGCTACTTCAATGCCCCGTTACAAAGGCGTGTGCCATAAACTATTGGTATAGTACAAGAAGAGATTACAGTAAAGAAAATATAGTTAAATTCCGTCACTGCATGCAAAATATTTCTTTCTCAGAGATATACAATACGGACTAACCTAACATAGCTTATAATGCATTTATAGACACTTTAAAGTTGTTTTATGACTTGTGTTTCCCGGTTATTCGAGTAAAAATAAACGTAATAAATAAACCTAAATGGGTGTCAAAAGGTGTTAAATTATGTAGCAGAAAGAAAAGAAACCTTCTGTGGCAATTGAGATTAAACCCTAGCCGAGACTATAAAATAAAGTTGGATAACTATTCTAAGGTAAAAAAAAATATATAAATCTGACACAAAAGGCACAAAACAACTACAGAATAGAAAAAGTCACAAACAAGGCAAAAACTACGTGGCAAATAATAAACCGAAAGAAATTCAATACTCCCAAACATCAAATTGCTAAAATTAAAGTTAATAATAATAATATATTAGATCCTAAGGACATTTCTAATACGTTTAACAACTACTTTGTTGACAAAATACAGCCCATAATTAATGACAGTAGCCAGCCTAACCCACAACGTAAGATAAACACAAGATGTAAGTCGATGTTCATGGCAGCAAGTGTACCAGATGATATGTTTAAAATATTAATGTCACTGAAAAACACAAAGAGCGTAGGTTACGACGGCATCTCCACGAATGTGATTAAATCTATAGCCAAGAAATTATGTGTCCATTTAAATTATATACTTAATCTCAGTATAGCTGCTGGTGTATACCCAGATGCTTTGAAAATTGCCATTGTTAAACCACTATTTAAAAAGGAAAACAGAGAGCTAGTGGAAAATTATAGGCCAGTCTCACTGATTTCTAATATTTCAAAAATATTTGAAAAATATATTCACAAAGAGCTATATGAATATCTTGACAAATATAATATTCTGTGCGAGCAACAAAAAGGATTTAGACCAAGAAAATCTATAAATATGGCGATTTATGATTTCATATATAATGTCATAAATAATGTGGATAAACGAAACTCAGTCTGCGCCATTTTTTGCCATATGACGCAGGCATTTGATTATGTCCACCATCCTGCACTTTTAAAAAAACTGGAAGCTTACGATATAAGGGGTAATGTTTTAGAACTTTTTAAATCTTATTTACAAAATAGACGACAAATAACCGAAATCAACAGGACAAATGTAATTAATAAACATGACGAGATATTTAGATCAGAAATTCAGAAGTGCGAAAAGTTAGTTATGGGGTACCGCAGGGTAGTGTAGTGGGTCCCTTGTTATTTATAGTATATATTAATGATTTACCGGAATGGATTGAACAACCATTGAATCTATTCGCAGATGACAGTACTGTGACAATACCTTCGAAAAGCGTTGATACATACCAAAGTGACATTAATAATTCCTTAAAATTGATTATAAAATGGTTAGAGGAAAATAACTTAAGAATAAATTTAAATAAAACAAAAATAATCCAATTTACCTAACGCATGACAGATACGGACTATCTCAATGTGCAATGTAACGATAATAAAATTAACGAGGTAGTTAGTACTAAATTTCTTGGGCTAGAAATAGATAAAAAAACTTTGCTGGGAACAACACATTGAGTTACTTTGCAAGAAACTAAGTTCATCTACATATGCTCTATATACCTTATCGGCTATTGTAAATCTGGATGCATGCCTTACTGCGTACTACGGTATAGTTGAATGCCATTTGCGATACGGAGTTATCTTTTGGGGCAACTCAACAGAAAAAGAAACTGCATTTAAGGCACAAAAAAGATGCATACGGTCTATTTTTAATTTGAAAAGCACGGATAGCTGCGTACCCTATTTATAAAATATAAATTATTAACCCTACCAAGTTTGTACATTTTAGAAATGGCAGTGTTCGTAAAATTAAACCCGGATCGCTTCGCACGAATGGCTGACGTATTTCCACGGAATAGCCGTGACAATAGTAGCCTATGTATCCCTAGTGCTAGAACAACTCTGATGCGCAAGGGTGTCTGCTGCATGGCACCGGTGATATATAACAAAATACCAAGTTGTTGGAAGGACTATAATTTTACATTATTCAAAAAAAGACTTAGGAACTTTTTAGTAGACAAAGTATATTATAGGGTTGAAGATTTATTTTGAAGACTACTAGAAATTGTGACATTAATTATATTATTGACTGATGAATCAGAATTATGTTATGTATTGAATAGTTGAACATTGATATTATTAGTGAATGATGAACTAGAATTATATTATGTAATGGAATAGTAAATATGTATTTAAATTGTAATCTCTATACTTTTGCATGCCTTGTAATTGGCAAAATATTGCTGTTTCTGTATTTTTATTATTTACCACCATGACTTGTACCCGTATTTGCAAAATAAAATATCTTATCTTATCAGGTAAATTTGATTTTAGGGTCACACAAATAATATTTTTTATTTTTAGGTTTAAATTTTATGTTGGAGTTTATTTATTATAGAACAATACTTACTATACGTAATACGTATACATATTCACACCCACACTCATAAATTTTAGAAATAATATTCTTGTACCTTTTTATTAGTTTTACTTCGAACTAATCACACTACTAAAGTTAATTATTTATACTAAGTTTTTTTCATGCTTTATTGCATGTCAAGCCAATTTCGGAGACGAACAGGGTGAAGCACACCTTACAAGAAACATTTCGAGCTACTTTAGACCACCTAAATCTATTAGACCTAAGACTCTCAACAGTTGCAAACAAATAATAGACTTTAAAACTTCCCAAGCTGCATAATTTAAATCAATCTCCGCGTTTCCATCATATATATATTATGAATAACTAACCGGTCAGATTTTGTGGATGAACCCTACACCTGTCTTACAGATTTTGTCGCCTGTTACATATCCAGTATCGTAAAGAGAGCAAAAATGTAATACTTGCCGGAAAAAATAGGTAGACGACTAAATAAATGAAATAATAGCATTTGCGTAAAATCAACAAAAAATCAAACATTAACAGCAACAATTCAACTTTAATTGACCGTTATAGACGGTGAAGTGCTCAATATAATCACTAACACTTCATCACAACTAAGATGCCCATTTCGTAAGGCGACTTCCTCTCAATTTAATAAGTTAGACATTGTTCAAGCCTCAGATGAATCGCTTATGAAGTACGGAATAAGTCATTTGCACGCGTGGATACGTGTCTTAGAATTTTTGCTTCATCTACAGATTCATTTTGGATACCTACAAGATGCAAGTAAAACAATGGAGAATACCTCAAAATTGCCCGGGAGCATATAATTATGGAAGAAACTTAAAAAAAAGGTGCAACAAGAAGTAAGAGAAAAAATGGGGGCTTCTGGTTGATGTGGGGCTGTGCGGGCTGCGGCCCATTGCAGGCACCACTAACGATGATAAGTTTTTTGTTAGACAATGCTCGCATGGCATTGTCTAACAAAAAACGTGGGACGTTTGCAGACATTTAGTACAATATTAGTAGTTTGATCTTGTGGGCTACCAGTTGATATCGAAAAATTTGGGGATGTCTATGTCACTGGCTATTAAGTACGTCCAAAATTTTGAATGGTATCTTAAGACGGTTACCTTGGACAAAATTTTAGTCCATGGTAAAGACATCATGCGAAACTCTGCAATGCCTGAGGGTTTACTCTCAGAACAAGCGGGAGAAGCAAGAAATAAGTTTTGGAGGTCTGACAGTGTTATATTTGTATATTAAATAATAGACCTTTTTGTGATACGACATCTTGTTTTATTCATCTGTCTGTCTTCTTTTCTTTTTCTCTGCGTTGGCTCCTCACTGTAGTTTTCCTGAACGCATCTATATTTTCCTTTGCCATACCACCTATTCCTTGTAGTTGTTTTCTTCCAGCTTCTGCGGCCCTACAGATTGTTACTGCACGGTCCAGATCCAAGCTTTCTTCCCGAAGAAATCTTTCCTTTAAACTACTATCAGCAATTCCGATAACCAACATTATTGCAACTAGCCTGTCTTCCATATCACCTAGCTCACACTTTTTTCCTTGATTTTTCAACCTTGTCACAAAGTGGTCAATTGCTTCACCATCCTGTTGCCTGTAGTTTAGGAACTCATATGTTTTGAGCACCAAGCTCTTCAATGGCTCTGCATACGCGTCTAAAGCTGAGAATAAGGCCTTCAGAGAACCTTTGTCTTTCTCCTTAAGCGTATTATAAACTTCCACAACTTCCTCACCTCCTGCATTGAGAAAGATGGCGATCTTGCGGTTTTCTCGGACTTTTTCTAAGCCTGCTGCTTCTATGTATATTTCGAAAAGTTGTTTATACTTTTTCCAATTAGCGTCTGTCCCACTAAGTTTTAGACCCTTTGGTGGTCGTAGCCCATCCACTGTATGAACCGGCGGCGTCACTTCTTCGTCCGGCATATTGGATTTTGTTTTTCACTGAGATCTTCAATTTTTCACTAAGATTTCTAGTTTTCCACAAAGGTTGTCGTCAAACCAGTTTTCTAACACTAAAGTTACTTGTTTTTACTTAGTTTTCACCTGACACCAGCACACCTGACCCCACACCTGACAGCGATAATAATGTCTACCTGTCGAGTATCCTTACTAATAACAGTGTCAAACAACAGTGGTTGGTTAAAATAAAGGTGTGTGAAAAAGAGTTAGAATTTAAAATAGACACTGGGGCGGACTGCAACACGTTGTCCTTAAAAACTTATAATAAAATTAAAGATAATAACTGTGTGTTAAAAAGCTCTAAAAATGTAAGTCTGATTGTGTATAATGGAGAGAAAATTAAAACAGTAGGACAGGCTGAATTGGATTGTTATTACAAAAATGAAAGTAAAATGTTAAATTTTAATATTATTGACTTGCCAGTGCAGCCAGTGATAGGCTTGCCTGATTGTATTAAATTAAACCTAGTGAAAAGAGTAGAAAGTCTGTCACAGTCCAATTCAACCAAAGAAAGTTTTGTAAAACAGTATAAGGATGTTTTTAAAGGTCTTGGTGATATAGGTACTTATAAAATAAAGGTAAAGGATAATGCAGTGCCTGTAATTAAACCAATAAGGCGAGTTCCTCATGCAATTAAAAATAGGTTGAAAGAAACCCTAGATAACTATGAAAAAAGGGGTGTGATTGAGAAAGTAGAGGGTCCAACTGAGTGGTGTAGTAACTTAGTGATTGTTGAAAAGCCTGACGGGTCGCTTAGGTTATGTTTAGATCCAAAGGAGTTAAATATTAATATCTTGAGAGAGAATTTTTTGATTCCGTCTCCAGAGGAGATTTATAATAATTTACAAGGAAAACAAGTGTTCAGTGTGTTAGACATGAAGGATGGATTTTTTCAAATTAAATTAGAAGATAAAAAAAATCTTTGTACTTTTGGAACATCTTTTGGGAGATACAAATTTAATAGAATGCCTTTTGGTATATCGTCAGCACCTGAAGTGATGCAAAAAATGAACACTAAG
This sequence comes from Mesoligia furuncula, assembly GCA_916614155.1. NCBI lineage: Eukaryota > Metazoa > Arthropoda > Insecta > Lepidoptera > Noctuidae > Mesoligia > Mesoligia furuncula. The sequence continues at coordinate 12,785,105 of OU744799.1, read as the reverse complement.
ATATTTGGGGACATAGAAGGAACAATGATCTATTTCGATGACTTGATAATAGCAGGAAAGGACCAAGAAGAACATGATAGGATTCTAACCAAAGTGATGGATAGAGCCAGAAAATACAATGTTAAATTTAATAGTGCAAAATTACAATATAAACAGGAACATGTGAAATATGTAGGGTTGATAATAAATAAAGAAGGAATTAGTGTTAATCCAGATCATATAAAAGCAATTGTTAATCTAGAAGAGCCAAAAAATGTAAAACAGCTACAGAAATTTCTAGGTATGTGTAACTACCTAAGCAAATTCATTCCACAGTATTCAAAAACAACAGATCCACTGAGAGTTTTGTTAAGGAAAGATGTAGAATGGAACTGGGGATCAGCGCAAGCACAGGCTTTTAGTGAAATAAAAAAAGAAAAAAAACAGGCAAAAGCGAAGGGAACAAGTTGTGTAGCAAGTGTGGACTACATCATGAGGCTAGAAAGTGCCCCGCCTTCGGTAGGAGGTGTGCAGTGTGTAGCAAGTACAACCATTATGCAAAGCAGTGCAGGTCTAATAAGAAACAGGAAGAGAAGACGCTTAGTGAAAGAAAGAAAGTACATGCCGTAGAAGAAGAAGACAGCACTGACAGACAGAATAAAGAACAAGATGTCGTATCACAAAAAGGTCTATTATTTAATATACAAATATAACAGACAGAGAGCATCATACTCGAAAGTTTGATAATAGTTACAACCATGACTGCCGGGCACTAAAGTCACACTACTACTAACTACTACTAACGTCACATCCATTTATTTCGAATGTCAGATTAAAGCAAAGGCAAGCAAAATTAAGACGGATGCCATTACCGCCCGCCGTTCTCCAATTGTTAAAACCGTACGAAATACCAAGGGAAGAGGTTGCGAACTTGCGATCCAAGATAGCGATAGCTTAAGTGACAAAGAAGACGTAATGCAAAATCTTATAGAAGGCTGGAATGACGATATTATATTACTGAATTTTTACAAGGAAAATGATAATTAAAGTAGATATTTAAGCATGTGAAATGTGAAGTCTGTAAATATTCTGTTAATATTCGTATTTACAGAATTGTAATCATTACAATCATTAATACATCTTCTCATGACATCTTAAAAATAAATATACAGGGTTATTGATAAAACATTATAATTAAAAAAATTTAAAAGGATTCCAAATAGCGCATACGCAGACAACTTTACAGCCGGCCAAGGAACTTGCAGTCAAGCGCTTTCTCCCTAATTCAACCGAGAGGCACCTCGAGAGATTCGTCTCGCCGCCAGGATCTAGCGGAACGTCTGGGGCCTGGACGCGAGACCCGTTCCTCGTGTACGCTCGAAGCCTCCTGCGGAGACGACTGTGCGGCTGGCTGAGTCCGTCTAGCGATAGCGCAGGCGGGACGGTTTTTTTTTTATATTCCTAAGAATTTATTAATTAATTTAATACGGTTTCTATAAGAACCGGTTAGTTACCTTAGTCCGGTTTTCTACACTAGAAACCGGTCTTCAACCTTATTTAAATAGAAGATCTTGGGTTCGACATCATATGTTCCTCCGGAACAATATTGGACACCTTCGTCGGCTCCAGGATCCGGGACCTTTATTGTCCCTGGCGCCCATTTAATAATTAATCCCCTTATTAATAACTGGAAGGTTACTTATCTATTAATTTAAATTTGTAATTAATAATATTTTATCTAAATTAACTTAGTTAAACGGAACAGTGCTTGGTTTGTCTCCGGCTCCCCACGCCCATAGCTCTTTCTGCTGAAGTTTTAGCTGGCTAGCATTAATAATGTTAACTTTAGTAAATAATCTGGTATATCTTTAATAACATTAATTAATTCTATAATTAATTTAAACTTTTAAATTATAAAGTGTTTGGGATAGTTTGTTGTTTCCTTTAACTCCAACACCAAACCACCAGCATAGGTTGCCATCAGAGGCAACAAATATTAATTTGTAACACAGTTACTGTTACGTTGTTTTTTTAGTACCTATACAGCTGCGTTACTAATAAGTAAAGTAGCATTTACCTGAAAACATATGTAGTACATTTTGAGGTTACCGAGTAATATATTTCATTGTAGTTTGACTTTGTACTGCACTTGCTAGAAGAACTCATTCCTTCAACTGTATTTTGTCACTGGACTTTTTAGTTATCACTTAATCACAATAAATGACTATTCTAAAACCTACTAAATAGGTTTTCATAATAAATTAGAACAAATATTGTTTATTTACACTTCAAATGTCATTCAGTCGAACGTCAGTTTCTGACAGTTAGTGCGACATCTGGTGGTCGCCGATTAACAGTTGTATTCTAATCGATATTTTTACATATTGATTTCTAACCATCGAATTAATATCGCATGGAGCAATCCCTCATCGCAGCGATGTCTGAGATGGTCTTTTGGTTTTAGACAGGGAAGATGCACTGGGGGCCAATCGCGCTATTGTTTTTTCAACGAAATCGCAACTGAACCGCTACCATATCACAACTTTTTGACCATTTCGTATCGCGCTAAAAATTTGACAGCTCGTTGAGACCAGGGATGTTAGATGCCAACTCAAAAATTATGACACCGGTCTCTCAAAATTCAGGTACTTTAGAAAAAACCATGGTACAATACAACTTTGTCTTACAACCGCATTATATTGTAGTCTTTGACGGATATTATTTCGTCTGAGATAGGTAATATCAATTTTTTTTTAAGTAACTCGGTTGGACACCGATAACCACTGGTTAGGGACAAGACCGAATCTAGTATTTGGACCGAACTTTAAAACTTACTTTATGAATACCACAGATCAGGCCTAGAGACACGTTCCAAAAAAGTTAAAAAAAAACCCTTGATAGTGTAAAACTCCAAACGTTCCGAAATCATGCCATTCCGAAATTATGCCATAATCTGTGGAATGAATGAATGAATCCGATGTTATAACCCTCAGCTAGAGGCATATTGCCTATCCTCTCGTACCAGCAGTCAACTTCAACACAAACACATTCATTCTACGCAGCAATACATCGATTATACAAACGGAATTATGATTTAATCTGAGGTTTTAATAATAGATGTGAAAATTATGGTACTTTTGCGTACCATAATGGAAGTACCATGGTACATGGTACGTAGACCTGAATAATGGTGCGTATACCATAATTATGGTACGTATAACACCACTGGTTGAGACGCAACGCGATCGTAACTGGAACGTTACCGCTGTCAAATGAAAAGTTGATGGGACGCTACTTTTTTTGGATCGTTGGTGCATCGTTGGACTATTTTGTCTTTGTTGTGAAGTGTTTCCGAGTGAAAATCTTGAAAAATACAACATTACCATGTACGGCTACATAGATTTATTGGAGATATCTCATGAATACGATGTAGCAGTGGCTCGAGCCGAAACCAAAAGGAAAAACTTAAAAGCTAGACTTAAGTGTGACTCTTACAGTGATCGTCAGTTTGTAAAGAGATATAGACTCACGAAAGAATTAACCCGTGAATTAATTTGCAAGTTGACTCCTCACATGCCACGTGTTCTCCGTTCAGATGCTTTGGATGTTGAAACCAAGGTAAGGAGCGTAAGGGCAGATGTGATGATTCCTCAGTAAAGTGATCAACAGCAATATCGCCTTTACTACTTTTTTTTGTATAAAAATAACCACAAATCAGCCAACTAATACTTAATGTTAAAACTAGGTATGTGTGCATAGGTCAATCAATAGATAACTTGAATTTGTTTTAGATTTTGGTTGCATTGGCCTTTTATGCTTCTGGGTCCTATCAGACCATTGTTGGAGACAGCAGGAACCATTTCATTTCCCAGGCCAGCGTTTCAAAAGCTATCCGGCAAGTGACAACAGCCTTGAACAATCCGGCAGTCATAAATGAATATATAGCTTTTCCATTCAAACAATGTGAGAGGGAACAAGTTAAAAGAGAGTAAGTAGCATATAGTCTTCATTTAAGATATTCAAAAATGGACCAATGTTCAAGTTTTTAAGTACATAATTGTATATAATATTTATAACTATTTTCAGTTTCTACCATAAGTTCAAAATACCAGCTCTGGGCTGTATTGATGGGACCCATGTGGCAATTGTATGTCCTGCTAAACATGAAGAATGTTTTTTTAATAGAAAAGGATACCATTCGTTAAATGTGATGATTGTGAGTATTTCTATTGTTATAATTTTATTCTTTCTTGTCAGTGCTAGTTCATATCATTATGTTTATTTTTTTCAGATATGTGATTCTAATTTAAATATATTGTGCGTGGATGCAAGTTACCCTGGGTCCACACATGATAGTGTTGTTTGGGCCAACCATCCGTTAAATGGTTATATAGAGAGACTCCACATTAGTCATGGAGAAGATTTGCATCTTTTGGGTATGTTTAAATTGAGTATAATTTTGTTCTCTTCTGATACATTGTGTAATTAAATTTGAATAAGAGGTTTTAATACTTTTTTGGTTATTGCAGGAGACTCAGGGTACCCTTTGAGACTGACAATGATGACACCAATCTCAGAAGCAAGGCCAGGCACTCCAGAACATTATTACCAAGGCCTGCACTTGACCGCCAGAAATGTGGTTGAACGCTGTATAGGTGTTTTAAAAGCTCGCTTTAGGTATACCTTGAATATCATACCATTGTTATACTGGTTTATATGATAAATAAAGTGATATAATAAAAAATATATATTTAAATATACAGTTGAATTGTGAAAGCTCCTCCTTTTTTGAAGTCTGTTAAAAAGGGTTTGTCTTTGCAGGTGCTTATTGGTTGATAGAAAGCTGCATTACACTCCAGTAACTGCTGCGAGAATAGTGAATGCATGCTGTGTTCTGCATAATATAGCACACAGGGCTCGCATCCCCTACACTCCGCTAACAGCAGAGGAAGCAGCTCGTGAACGCCAGTTGACGGAGGGCGCCGGGCATGGCGCCAGGCAAGAGCGGCGACGCGGCGCACGTGCTCTTAGTGAGCTGGAGCTTGGCCGCGCACGACAACGGGCGCTCATTCAACGTTTGTGGACCAATAGGAGTAATCAATTTTAGTGTAGTGTATTTCTTTAAATGCCAATGTATACGTTTTTATAATAATCTTCCTAGCCACATTCAAGAACTAAGCCTTAATAAATTCAAATCTTTTATAAAGCGAAAACTATGCCAGAAAGTCTATCATACTGTAAAAGACTATATTGAAGACAAAAAGGCTTGGGATTGAGCTGCTCCAATAGGTTTAGACAGTGAATGTTATTTTGCTATTTTACACTTTAATATTTTCTTATTTTTTTTAGTATCTATTTACTTAAACAATGACATGTACATTTACTGTGTAAAGTATTATATTATTTTAATTATTGTGAATGTGAGGACTATGTGGATCATTGTTTTCATTTTAATCATGGTCTGGCAGTTTGAGTAGTTTATGCGGCCTACCCAAATGTCCTGTCTTTGGTATTGTTGGTTGACTCGTTGAGCTGCTTAAGTTCTGAGTTGAGCTGCACGGTTACTGACAAATGCGTGCACTGATTGGACAGGTCCGCTCAATCTGTGTGGTTCTTTCCTCAAAAGAACATTTCGGACACCAATCTACATGGTCTTCACACGATCTGACCAAGATTTTGTCTGGACTTTAAAAGAGACTGTGACCTCTGAGTTTGTTTCGGCCTTTCTTCTCTGAGTAGTCAGATAGGAAACGCCGACCACATCTAATTTAAAAAATATGATGACGTGTAAAAGTGTTTGTAAAAACCTACTTACAGAAAATAAATCATTTATTGTTGAAGATGGAGGAGGCCTTTACCCGTAAAGGCGTTAAGTCTCCAACCTTCAATAAAAACTAACAATACTATCTAGGTTAAGTGAAATACTAACACAACTAACACTAGGCCTATGTCAGAAATCTGTTCATTTGAACCTGTGCAAAAATGTAGGTATATTTTGTTTTAGTTTCCTTCTTTGAAACTGTTTATGAATAAAGGCTTATTTGTATACTGGTATAGCAGGCAAAAGAGGGTTAGGGGGTTGTGCCAAATTTCAAATTCCTGAATTTGAAATTTGGCACTAACCCCTAACCCTCTTTTGCCTGCTAACCACCAAAACCCACCAAATAAAACCAAATAAAATTAATTTATAATATAATTCTATTTATTAAAGTACAAATACTAATAACTAACAGAGAAATCTTAGTCTGGGTGGTGATGTTGTTGACCATACTGAAACAAAACATAAGTGTTACGATTATGATGTTACTGACAAATAATACTTAGTAATAGTATATGTAAAAGTATAAATAAAAGTATACCTATCTCTTCATTTTTGTGCTTTTTACTAATAACTAATTATTTTATGACATATTTTAAAAATCGACTGTATTTAATTTGTTCACATTACTAGTTTACCCCCCATACGGGTGAGGTACATCTGAATATTTGTATTACCCTTTGGCTAAATCTTTCAATGCTTTCTGCAATTAGTCTGACTGATTCCGAAAAATTGCAGAACGCCTGTGAGTATTTTAGCGCGGCCTCAGCCCGCATCTCCTCAATACGCAGGATTGCGGCTCTGGATTGGTCTAGGGCACTTCTAGCTGCTGAAATATGATACATAAGTGTTGGTTAATAAAGAACGGCATTAAGACTACAAAAATAAGTTTAGGATTCAACTTACATTGTCTTGTCATTTGTGTAGAGAGCTGGCGTGAGGCACGTTCTACACTGCGCCGCCGAGGGGGCTCTCGCACCCTTCGGACTCTTTCTGAAAGTAGCAAATTAAAAAATTGCTTTATATGGTGATACTATCTTTAACCCTTAGTATGCCGGAATGTGGATCTACATGAGACACAATGGCTTTTTAAATGTTTCTGTAATTACGGCATTCAACCTGTTAATTAGCTCAAGCAATTATGTTGAACAAACCTGCACTTTGCCTAGGGGAGTTATGTAAAGAGTCTGTCTGTCCCACTAGACTGGGAACAGGGGACACAGGCAGCGACTCTACATGCACTGGTGATGTTGCAGACAGCACATACTCATGGTCAATCAAACTGTAATAAATTTAAAATAATATTAATAAAACTTATATATATTGCTAATATTAAGCAGCATAAACATTATGTTTTCACAAGAGATACAACTCACATTGCTGATGAAGCTTCAGTCTCTTGTAATTGGTGTGATTGATCATCAACCACTTCCACTGTCACTACACCATCACCCTATATAATGTATAGTATTATTAATTAGCATTGTTAGTATTATTAAGCATGATGAAACAATGGTTTACAAAAGCAGATTTGGAAGTACCTAAAGATACACTTACGTCATTTGAGGCAAATTGGTCCTGCCTAACATCGGCTAGCGGGCCAATATCCCTGCCTAAAATATTGGCTGTCCTCTCCTCCAATGGTGACAACACGGGAGCATTACTGGGTCCACCACCGGTAGCTCGTTGGTTGGCATTTATAGTGACCAACTTTGACCTAACCCGGCACTTGTAGTCATTCCACACCTAACAAAAGAATAAAACAATATACTTAATATTATTTTAGTTAGGAACACTCGGCGTATAACATCCACTTTTATCTGCGTCGATGATTCTCACCTTGGACCATTCTTTCCCTGTTCGGGCAGGCCCTTCAACATTAAGATTTGTGGCACACTCATCCCATAAGCGTGCCGCAACTTGACGAGCCTCTTTAGACCTAACTCGTCCAAGAGCAAGGTCTCGATGCTGCTCTAAGAACTGCACCATCAGCTCCATTTGCCGGACCGTCGTGCATCTGCGACGCTCATCCATTTCCACCAACAAGCAGTAGATACACCAAGAAAAGTAAAAAAAAGAAGAAGTGAAGTGTTTCCAGGAAGTGTGTGAGTGGTTTATGAAACAATCACGACTCAATGAAATGATAACAACGAATGAATGCGGCTGTCCAAAGAGTATAATATAACTTTGAATGTTTATTTACGTTTATAACTTGCTTACCTTTTCAAAAGTTCAAGTACATACCGCGCTTTCAGCTGTCAAAACTAGAGGTGTACACGTCAAAATTTATTACGAAACGCTCGGATATACACAAACTAAAAGAACATCACTAACGATTGACGTAGCGCAACGTTCCAACTTCTATTAGCATTTGAACTTTTAACGCAATACCAAAATCGGAACAGCTGAATCGAAACCTAACCGTTGTCGCAATGAGAGGTTTTTCTTTTCAGTATTTAAAAAAAAAAATAGTTCCCAAGAACCCTGAAGATGGCGTTGAACTGACTATGTTACTAGATGCCAAAGTCAAAACGCTTGGAAAAAAAAACATTGCGGCACGTCATATTCGCTCGTTGAGTGACAGTTTCGTTTGCTTTCGTTTTACGATCTCAAAATTACATCCAAGTGAATTAATAAAAAAATTATGTGACTTCCGTTCCTTGCAGTAACTTACCAAGTTCAGCGCCATCTATCCAGCGACTAGGGAAGCGTTAAAAAAAAAAAAAAGAAAATCCCTCATTGAACCGTAACGTTACCATAAACGTTTGCAGATGTTTGAAATTAGCGCGATTGAGGCCCTGAAAATGCTGTCGAACTACTAACCAATATTGTTACCGGGCACGTTGATAGGGGCCGTCGATGCCTAGGCGTATTCATAGATCTTGCAAAGGCATTCGACACAGTCTCGAGTCAGATATTATTTAAGAAACTGGAATCGTTTTGTATCAGGGGAGTGGCCTTAAGCTGGTTCCGCAGTTACCTAACCGATCGCCGGCAGTGTGAGAGTCGAAAATCAGATGAGCGACTTAGGTATATCTTTTGATGTACCGCAGGGTACTTTACTGGGCCCAACTTTATTCACAATTTACATGGATGCCATTTTAAGAAACGAAATTCCTAACGCTGATTTGATTTGTTACGCTGACGATACAGTTATTATTTTCCACGGTGTCGATTGGAAAGAAGTGCATGAGAAAACCGAGTATGGTATGAGTAAGTTAGCTAACTGGTTGGATTTAAATTTACTTACGCTCAACGTAAATAAAACTAAATATATAACATTCAGAAAAACGAAAGCTACCAAACTGCCTGGATGGAGGGTAAAAATCCACAGATGTAAGTCTTACGAGCTTGCCAGTAGCTCTGTTTATTGTTACCGGCACATAACTTGGCAAGAGATTTTCGTAGTGGGGGAAGTTCGCGCATATAAAAATGTATGAAATTGTGCGTGCGCAAACTTCCCCCACTACAAAAACTCTTGCCAAGTTACGTGCCGGCAACTATACACGTGTTCGTGTAACGAGATCGAAAGGGTTGATCACCTAAAATACCTTGGAGTGACACTAGATCAGCAGCTCTCCTTCAAACAACACATTACGGTTATGGCTAAACGAGTTCGGAGGTTGATCTACGTCATGAAACTTCTACGTGAATGTGCTCCTGCCGACATTAGCAAATTAGTTTACCTTGCCCTCTGCCAGTCTCTACTCCAGTACTGTGTAACAGTATGGGGTGGGGCAGCCAAAACCTTTATGCTAGAGCTAGAGAGGGCTCAACGCGCTATTTTAAAAGTCATGCTTCGTAAACCTTACCGATATCCAACTGACAGGCTATATAAAGAGGCAGCTCTTCTTGGGGTACGGAAACTGTATATTTCAACAGTTTTGTCGAAAAGTCACTTAAAATGTTTAAAGAGAACTGATTTAAAAACCCTGCAAAGCAAAAGAAAATTCAGAACCCCGAACCCTAGAGTAAACTCTGCGTTCGCCCAAAGACTTCCACCATCCCTACATACTCACATCTACAATAAGGTAAACTCTGTCCTGAAGATCCATAGCTCCTCCTACACCCAAATGAAACACACAGTTAAAATCTGGCTCTTGGAACAATCATAAACTTCTTCTGAAAAAATCCTAAGTATAACCAAATAAACTCAACTCACACTCACACACATACATACACTCTCACCCCTCCCTCCTTCGACACACATACACACACACTCAAACACAGTCGCACACTACAGAACAGCAGCACAAACGGAAATTAAACCAAGTTTTACTTTTATACTTATCTAAATTTTTATTTTAACACTTTGCGGGACACTTAACGCCTCTCGACGTAATAACAATAAAACTTCTATTGTGTCTCGTTCAGTGTCCTTCAATGTGTTAAGAATTCTATTGTTTTTAGGTTTACCTATGTAATGGTGCCCAAGACACAGGCCGTGCCTAGTTTGGGACCAATGATACCTCCATATTGTAATTTTTTATTAAGAAATAAACGATTTATTACGATTTATTATTATTACGATATTACGTCTTTTGAGGAAAGAACCACATAGATTGAGAGGACCTGTCCAGTCAGTGCACGCATTTGTCAGAAATCGTGCAGCTCAACTCAAAACTTAAGGAGCTCAACGATTCGACGAACAATACCAAAGACAGGACATTTGGGTAGGCCACATAAGTTACTCAAACTGCCAGACAATGATCAAGAAATAAAACTAACAGAACAGAGAGAGTAATAAAAAAAAAATATATAAAATGACCCACATCGTCTTCACATTCACAATAAATAAAATAAATAATACTTTACAAAGTAAGCAAGTGTCAAAGTTTATAAAAAAGAATAATAATGTCAATGTGTATATAAAAAAAAAAATACATTCAAAATGCAGAAATGAGGGATTTTCTTTTTCTTTTTTTTTAACGCTTCCCTAGTCGCTGGATAGATGGCGCTGAACTTGGTAAGTTACTGCAAGGAACGGAAGTTACATAATTTTTTTATTAATTCACTTGGATGTCATTTTAAGATCGTAAAACGAAAGCAAACGAAACTGTCACTCAACGAGCGTATATGACGTGACGCAATGTTTTTTTTCCAAGCGTTTTGACTTTGGCATCTAGTAACATAGTCAGTTCAACGCCATCTTCAGGGTTCTTGGGAACTATTTTTTTTTTTAAATACTGAAAAGAAAAACCTCTCATTGGAAGCAGCTCAATCCCAAGCCTTTTTGTCCTCAATATAATCTTTAACGGTATAAAAGGCTTTCTGGCACAACTTACGTTTAATGAATTATTTGAATTTATTAAGCCTTACATCTTGAACTTGGCTTGGTAGTTTATTATAAAAGCGTATACATTGGCATCTGAACGCGCCACCTATTTTCTTGAGCCTTGTTGTAGGTACAACAAATTTGTGTTTATTTCTAGTATTTATATTATGGATATCACTGTAGTTTTTAAACAATTTTATGTTTTTATGGGCATATAAAAGATTTTCATAAATATACTGAGAAGGCACAGTCATTACATTAATCTCTTTAAATTTGTCTCTGAGAGAGTGTCTCGGACTTAATTTATAAATTGATCGAACAGCTCGCTTCTGCAAAACAAAGATAGTCTGAATATCGGCGGCATTTCCCCACAATAGAATACCGTACGACATTACACTATGAAAATAGCTAAAGTACACTAAACGGGCAGTCTCTATATTCTAGATACCTTATGATTTGGATATGATATTTTAAATTGGTACTTCTTTAGTGCCAAAGCAACAGCTTGTCTCAATATTGAATCCAAATGCCATGAAATAAGCTCATAAAAAAATAAAATAAAAAATATGTAAAATTCGATGTTACTCACTACACCGGCTCGATAAAAATTTATAGTTTGCTTGATAATTTACTTAATATAGAGCATCAAGTAATTGCAATCAAATATAATATAAAAAAACGGATTGGATCTTAATCTAAAATAACCTGTTCTATCGGATAAGTTAATAAGAAGGGGATGTCCAATTGTCCATTTTTCGAGGCAATAACAATACTATGCCGCGCCGCTTACCGCGTCCGCGTGCCCACTATGGATACTCAAAAGTAGTCCATAATGTTTGAGTTCGCCGCGCCGCGCCCGCTCCCCAGTCTGGCCAAACACTTAGCCTTGTTGTCAAATCAAATGTCAAGTCAATGTTGTCATTATTGTTGAAAAAAGTCAAAGAATAGCGGAAACAGAGGACAGTGAACACAAATAATTTACTAAAACATATCATAATAATGAAAATACAAATATGATTTCACTTGTGGCTAAAATTATCAATATATTTGCTACTAGTCTTCAAACTGTTCTACTTTTAGCATCATTTACAGGAAAATTAATAGTTTCAGCTGTAACATGGATCTTGTCGTTAATAATAGGCACTCTCAAAAGTTTACTGTTATTTTTTCAAATTGTGTACGAAGACAATTCATCCATATTTACTGAAGAAATACCGGCTTCTGCCAATGGGATTATTGATGCATTTATCAATCAATTAATTTACATACAAGATGGAGTTGTTCATATTTTTAACGAAATATATTCAAAATTCAGTGAAATGGTAGCTACGGCTAACTGGACAACTCGAGCTGTTTTTGTGATGTTAAGTGAAGTGTTGACTTTAGTGAAGAATTCTGTGATATTTGTGGGAGACACCATGTGGCTTATAGTAACATTTGTGCCTGTACATCTTCCACAATTGTTGAGGGCAATGTTCAAGTATATTGGTCATGTGATAGGGAGTATAATTGTAGATGCTTATATGACATTACTGAAATTCACCAATTATTTAACAGAAGTGCCTTTACAGTCTTTTATGGGAATCACAAGTGCTATAATTATTGTGCGCTTGTGTGTGCATTTTAGGGAAACAATAGTTATTAGCATGACCATGTTGTATTGGTCATTAATAAGAAACGTTTTGTATTTGTACTATGTACTTTTTAATTATTTCACCAATTCAGAAGTTGGTTTAATAACACAAATGGCCGGTGGGCAAGACATAAGTTCTAGAGAAGTTAACGTTAGTTCTTCATCTATTGATGATGCTGCAAATGCTGCTGACTCACTCTGTGTGATTTGTCAAGAGCGGCAGAAATGTGTACTAACACTGCCATGTCGCCATGTATGCTTGTGCACAGATTGTTGTAGACGCCTGTATGGATATCAGCGCACTTGCCCTATTTGCAGGACATTTATTTATCACACAGTGACAGTGTATTTGTGACATTCAGATATGCTTTTTATATGTATTGTATACATTTCTTGGGTTCAAAGCATTTACCTTTTTATCAGTCATGGTATTGAGTCTCATTTTATAAACATTGTCATAATTAAAGGGATGTGCAGAGTCTGATGCTTAGTGTTCTAATTCTTATTGAGATCCAATTGTATAGAGCCTATTGTTTATTTGTACAAAAAATTAAGTGCTTAAGATAGTTTGTAAATAAAACATTTTTAATAAAATACATTTTTACATTGTAATTTCCAAAGGGAAACATATTATTTTACTTTATTAATTGTTAATACCTTAACCAGTCATTAACCAAAGTTACAATAATTTATACTGTTACCAAACTACTATGGAACTAGGTGTAGATGTTTTTTTACATTTAATTGTTTTTTTTTTAATGTTTGTTCCTTATGTAATTAGTTAAAATATGTTTTGTATTAATTACAAACATGTACCTACATACAATTTTATAATCTGCGACACTACAGAGAGGCATTACTTTTATAATAATTAAAACATTATTAAAGAAAGATACCTATTTATTGATCAAAGATGTGATTGAGGAAGAAAAGATTAAAAAGTTATGAGTTATTTTATATATAAAAAATGCTTTCAATAACAGCAAGCTCTAACACACAAGATATTATTTTAAAAAGTTGGATTTGTTGAGGTATTGATGTAATTTTTTTTTAGATAATGTTATTACTTTGTCTCTGTTCCGTTCGATCTAATATGTTTCATTTTGTTCATGCAAATATAACATGATTATTCGATTATGAATCTTACATTTTCATCTATAAAATCTACATTACAGAATTTGCAAATTTTTAATACATTCCAATGTATGAACTTGATTAAACTATTATGCTATCAAAATATTCAGGTACCTGCAGTATGCATAGTAATAATTAATTACTGCGGCTAGGCTAGAGAAAGAATTCTGAAAATTTATTTAGTAAGTAATTCAAATAAAATTTTGTATAGACAAACAGCAATTTTGAAGAAAAAAAAAACAAGCTAACTTACTGTTGTGTAGGTGTCTAATGTATGTCTGTTTGCAATCAAGATTGCATACACAAAAGCTAGAACTCAAAATTCTAATCAACCTTTAAAAGAATGTTAATGTAAACAAAATATAAAAATATATTATTATTGACTTTAACTAAACCTATAAAAAGTAAGATGACAATGAAATAATCTTCACTGTAACTAATATTTTATGATCCTATTTTAATAATATATTATTATGATTCATTCATTCATTCAGTCTGTGAATGCTATCGCTTTTTAAAATGAATGATTGAATATTGACTCATTTTAAATTATTTTCTACAATTCACACACAAGTTATTATTAGAAAGTTATTTCATGTTACAGCTGTCTTATACGTGAGCTTAATGCATAGTTCTCAGGTTCTCTTGCTTCTGCAGTGTGTAAATTTAGTACACTCCTCCTCTGTCGAATGTTAAGCTTTAAATCTTTTAATGATATTTGAAAATCCTTAAATGCATTTAGCATAAAAACTGCTGTTATCACTACGAGGAAACCACATATGCAACCTATGATATCAGGATTACTCATATGATCCCATTCCTTAAAAAGGATACCTGATGCAATTATAACTAATATGGTAAACATAACATAGTACACAGGAGTAACAATACTTGTATTAAATATGTCTAAGGACTTATTCAAATAGTTCATTTGAATCATGATACATATCACAGCAGTGACAAATAATAACCAAAAAACATAATTTGAAAAATTGTTTACATGTCCAGAAACACTTTCCCTTACACCTAAAGCAACTCCTTTACAAAACACCACAGTCAAACTACCAATAGATGAACAAAGCAACAAGTAAACTCCAATGTTTGTATTTCCAAACCTTGGTATAAAAACTAGTTTTATAATTAAACACATCAAAAAAATTGTTCCTACATATGTTAGAAATAAATAGTCAAATAACTTATCTACTAACTCACTAAAACCTGTGATTTCTTCTGACTTTGGTGAATGAATCACAAATATTATTGATCCAATAATACACAGAAAGCATCCAATCTGTAATAGAAAATGTTAATCTGTCAGAGTTTTCAATGACTGATAAAAAATTTGTTTTTATTGAATATTAAGTAAAGATAATAACTTACTTTTCCAATGAAGTTAAGTTTTTCATTAAGAAACTTTGAAGAAAGCACTGCTGCAACAAGAACACTAAGCGCACCTAATGGAGTCACCAGTGCTGCAGGTGCAAATGCATATGCTAGGAGGTTGGCTGCTTCACCGATGCCCACTAATAGGAATGTTTCTTTATTAAAAGTTATTTTAATAGTCTAGTATAAAAGTTACATAAAATGTATAGTTAAGTACCTACTTGTTATCAGACCGAGCCACCACAACCATTGTTTTAAGTAAGCAAACCCACCCGCCGATGCCCGAATATTTCCCGAGGCTTGGAGTTTTTTTAAAGCAACTTTTTTTATAATGAAACTGGACCCAATAAAAACACTAGATGATATAGCAAGACATAAACCTATTGTAAAGTGGTTATTATTGTAATTCTGACCATTTATAGTTAAATGAGAGGACTTCATTGTAACACGTTTTTTTTAATATTACCTACTAATTTATCCAAACTAGCTAAAATGTATGAATCATATTCGAGATACAATGTTCTTATCAAATAGAGATAAGTACCTCAATCAGGATTTTACCATGGTTACAAATACAGATCAAATGACACCAACGTAAAATTCTTTAATATTGGAAGAGACAGGAAAACGAAGTAGCTAAACATTCATTTAATTTTACGGTACGTTTTAGTTTTTAGACAATATTTTTGTCTAAGTAGTGTCCTCAGCCCTGTCATGTTAACTGTCAATGTCATCAAACGAATTCCATGACAGAAAATGACAGTGACAACGTCAAACAAGATTCGTGAGATTTTGAAAGAGTCGCTGCGTGTGAACCTGGCATAACACCATAACACCAACTGGTATATTGTAAGACAATCATTCCAAACCGTCTAACCTGACGGTTTATTTATGACATGTTTTGCCCCTCTGTGGACGTCTTTCAAGCTAAATGGTAAAGCTTTCGTGTGCCAGCCAATAGATTTGGCCCCGTTAATGTTTAGTGGCAATAAAAAATATCTGTGAGTTACACATTGACACATCTCTTCTTAGTCTGTGCATTGACACGTCCATAGACTAATATATATTGACACGTCGACACTAGCTTTGAAAACACAGCTGGTTGAGTGGTCAAGAATAATAATTCTTTCGTTATCCATGGTGTTTTGCTATATTGTTTTATTGTCTGTATAATCAAATCAGTGAAGAATCATCGCAGTAAATTAATATATTTTACCGAAAATACTATAGAATGCGATGCTCCCTCGTCGGCGAAACATCGGAGGTGTGACAGAGCGATCACTTTTGGAAAACGATTTAGATACGTATGATAAATTAGACAAAAAAGGGGTTCAACCGTCGAATTCATCATTTTTCATTCCGTTCACTAAGACACAAGTGAAACAAGTGCATTCAAATCATATAACAGAACCAGATATAACATTTGACATTCTTGAAGAATTTGTGTTCGAGCCCGTGATGGCTGCTAGAGACAGAACCAATGAATTCATATCAGCTGTACGAAGCCTGCAGGGTAGAACTCTGGCCAGGCCAGTGGTCAGAGATGAGCGGAAAGCCCAAATGCTGGAGACATACTCCCAATTTATGGGCATGGCAAAAGTAATCAGTAAAAACATTACTAGTACTTATGCCAAACTTGAGAAATTAGCAATGTGTGAGTATAAGTGACTTATCTTTACTTTTTTTATAACAACATACTTAATTAATCTCGAGTTGATAGTAAATATACATACAGTAGTAACTGAGTTGAGCCCAGTGAAGCCCATGCCGAACACAACATCAAATCATACCCCATGGGGCACGGTTTGGTCAGAAGCACTACATTTGCACTGGTTGTCAATCAATAATGATAAATTTTTATATTGTTTTATTTTCTTCTCTAGTGGCCAAAAAGAAGTCATTGTTTGATGATCGACCAACAGAGATACAAGAGTTGACATATATTATCAAGGGAGACTTGAGCTCTTTGAATCAACAAATTGCCAGACTGGGTGAGATGCCAAGGGGGCGCCAAAGTATGCACAGCCACTCATCTAGTGTAGTGCTTGCTTTACAGTCACGTTTAGCTTCAATGAGTAATCAATTTAAACAGGTAACAAAATTTGTTAATTTCACAGGGTGATTGGTGCAAGAACTGACACCATTTCTTGTGGATTGGGGAATCATTCAGTTTCACAGTATACAAGATTGTTTTTTTTTATCACTTGAATTCCCACCATTAAGTTGTCATCCCAAAAAAACTTTTTGTGTATGTCCTTTTATATACAACTAGCTGACTTTTTCGTACTGCCCGGCCAGCCGCTCTGCCCCCGTTTTTTAAATCTATGATATCTTTAAAGATATTCATTTTAATGATATGCTCTAAAGGTCAATTTTGATCTACATGAAATGCACAACGTATCTATATCTAATGTATTTAATTGGATAAGGAATAATACTGTATTGTTTAAAATAGCTTGGTAAAAAACCCATAATTTTTTCGTAATATGTAAAAGATAAAAATGGTTACCGTGAGTTATACATATACCATTGCGGACTTTTTATCGATCTTTCTATGATATAGAATTCTGTAGTACATTAATTTGATCTATCTCATAAGGTTTAGCCAGCATTTGCAATGTAAGAGCACAAAAATATGTTTCTTACAACATCACATTACAAATCTTTGAATTTCTCGGCTTTTCTCTACTATAATATGCATGTATTATGTGCATATAAACCTTCCTTTTGAATCACTCTATCTATTGCTGAAAACTGCATCAAAATCGGTGGGGTAGTTAAAAGATTTAAGCTTACAGACAGCGGGAGCGACTTTGTTTTATACTATGTAAAGATTTGTTTAAAATTACTTTTGTGCTTCCAAATTCTTCAAGTTTCAAGGTCAGAGGATTTATGACAAAATTTTGATTTTAAAATGGCACCATAATTCCTCAGAAAATTGTGTTGATTCACACCCAACACCCTGTGTATGTTTTATATTATATACTGCTGGAATATAAGAAAAGTTTGAAAAAGTATAAATAAAATGGATAGTTGATGAATCACCATTTTATAGTATGAATTAAATATATTTTATTCAGAACAGTTTAAATTAAATAGTAGAAGTAATTGTTGAAATAATTTATAGTTTCTTGATTTTAGAAACATCTTGTTCTTTGATAATGCTTTCAAATAATTAACTTATGTGTTTAACTTTACTTTAAAGGTACTTGAAGTTAGATCTGAAAACTTAAAACATCAAAATACCAGACGAGAACAGTTTTCAAGAGTGGCACCTTTAGTTAAGGAGGTCCCATCCCTCTTGCAACAGGATGATGTTAGCATAGACTTGGGAGATGCACCTAGCAGCATGCAAACACAGTTACAACAGTTAGCTATACGAGATGACTCCGACACGTATGTGCAACAAAGGGCGGAAACCATGCACAATATTGAGAGTACTATAGTTGAGTTAGGAGGAATATTTCAACAGTTAGCACATATGGTGAAAGAACAAGATGAAGCTATCGGTAGAATTGATTCAAATATTCAAGAAGCAGAAATGAATGTTGAAGCTGGTCACAGAGAAATCATGAAGTACTTCCAGAGTGTCACCGGTAATAGAGCCTTAATGTTTAAAGTTTTTGGTGTCTTGATATTTTTCTTCATATTCTTTGTAGTGGTAATGGCTTAAAATTTATATAATTTTGTGATACAATATATGTAATAATATGTTATTTGGTAATAACTAACAACAGGATATTTAATCATATCCCTATAAAATAAGGAAGAAATATTATCGTAAAGATAAAGATTACCAATGATCAGTTTTAATGTACCAATCACTGTAATCTGTTTATATGCTAATCTTGTACTACACATGGGTTCGGGATACTTGAAATCAAATGAATATTGATAGAATAACAAATGCTCGAAAAGGTTAGCTTGATAGTACTTGGGATCAATAAAAACTCAGTTTATACATATATATTAGTCTATGCAATAAATTATGTGATTGACAGCCCATCAATCCAATCCATCCAATTCAATAAAATGGCTATAGACGTGTGTCAAATGTGTCAATTTGATAAGATTTTATTGAGTTGACTTTTTATTGTTTTTGATATTCTGTCTAGAATCCGCTAACGATTTCATGTAGAGAACCTCATAGGAAGCCATAAAAATTGTGTGGGTAGGTAACAAGTAGGTACTTAAGTATTACGCATTGTTGACCTCGTAATTGAGTCTAACTTTAAATAGCTCCATTGGATAGTTTAGGAAATATCGTCATTTCAATGTGACCGCCACAGATTTATATTGGCTGGATAACGCAAGTCTCATCGTCTGTATAGAAACCAAGCGTGCCATTATTTTTCTACCTACTGTGACGTCACATAACCGATTTAGTGATGGGAATCCTAAAATTCTAACAATAAACCAGGAACAGATTCGATCAGATGAACATTTTTAAATCGACTCTCCCGCCCTAAGCAATACGAATAAGAGTTCCGACATCGACAACATCTACTGATTTCTATAAAACATTAGACAATTTTAGGTTTTAGAGAACGATGCCAGTGAATTCGAGCCTAAAGTCAATCCACTGACTTCAGCATTAGTTAGGTAACGCCTTCAATACATAGGGGAGACTGGGGACACTTGATCCCCCCTTTTGTTTTTTGTCCGTACTGTCCTCATTTATTATCGTATTTTCAGAGACGTCTCTAGCCCATGTAGCGCCCGTGTGCAAACATTACCCAAGCGCCCCCTTTTTTTTTTGGGTGGCAAATTATCAAATGAGCGGTGGGGAAGGGGGTGTCAGATTCTTACTGACTAAAACCCACCCGTGTTCCTTCAGTTGCCTGTGCCAGAGGCCACGGTATGTCTTTCGAACAACCCGCAACCCGGGCCGGCATCGGCCCTAGCGGCCCCCGTCAGATACTTACCGAACGGCGAGCTGCCCATTGCTCGTCGTCCGCAAGCCCGCGCCTGCGGTGGCCGGGAATCCGCTATCGATTTCCAACGCCCAGGGCGTCTCCTGCGGCGGCAAGGGGCGTGAGGGCGCAAAGATTGCCTCTGCCTCACGCGCTCCACCTCCTCCTTCGCGAGTATTACTGATTCGCAGAAGGAGGCGACAGCCTCCCATCTCCGCTCCGTATCTCGCTCCGTACCATGGCCTGGACTAGGGCCGGATGCGAGAGATCGCCGCCGTGAGGACACGGCGATGATCTGCCTTAGCTGGGCAGATCTCCACCATATGCTCCACCGTGTCCTCCGGGCGATCCACACAATGGTGACACCCGGGCGTTTCATCCCGCCTTATTCTGAACAGGAACCTCCCGAAGCAGCCGTGCCCGGTGAGGACCTGCGTTAGGCGGAAGGTGAGTACGCCGTGGCGCCTCTCAAGCCACTCCTCAAAGACGGGTTTTATCGCCGCAATTGTTGCGTGCCCAGCAGTGCTTTGCAACAGTCGCACTCTCAATGTCGCCATGAGATCCCGCCGGAGCTCTGTCCGCTGCGCCGCGATTTCTTGCGGCAGCGGAGTTACGTTTTACCTCCTCGCACCACTCCCATATGTGAGTGATCCCCAGATGTGAGTGAGTCCCAGATCCCATGGCGGCAATCCGACAAGGAGGCTCGCTGCCTCTCCGGAGACGGTGCGGTATCCCCGGACTAGCCGGACGGCCATGACCCTCTGAGACGCGGTCGTTCGGCTGGTCGCCGCCTCAATGAACGCGCCCACACCGGTGCCCCGTAAAGGGCCATGGACCGCAGGTAGGCATGAAAATTGCCGGCAATATTGCGAAAGTTGCCAAAACTGCCGCGAATGTTTCCAAACTTGCCGGCAACATTGGCAAGAAACGTGTAAATAGAAAACATTATTTTCTTTATATAATTGCATAGTAGGATAAAATAGCGGTTTGCAGGATGGTAGTTTTTATGCTTATCTACATTATCCAACCGAACATTTTAGATTTTGCTTTTATTTTCTTATTGTTATACTAAAGAAAAGAAACAAGCTATCCACGATACTTCATTGGTGATGAAACCATGACTATTTTAGAGAAATCGTCAATTTCTTTTTTTCTACATTTTTATATGTAACCACACTTGTATGTAAGAAAGTATATACATGTATATGTATACATATCTGTGTGTATAAATGGGTCAAACCTTGCAGGACGATTTTATCAGCAACAACAAGTTAATGTTTTTAACTGACTTCAAAAAAGGAGGTTCTTTATTCGACCCGTATGTAATGTATGTATGTTTGTTTGTACGTCCGCGATTTTTTAAAAACCGATTTTGAAAATTCTTTTTGACGGCACGATTTGTCAAGTGGCTAAGTGACTGGTGTGGCGTAACGTACCAACGTAGTATTCAACATTTGAGTTATCGTAAATCAATAAAAAACCGGGCAAGAGCGAATCGGACTCGCGCACAGAGGGTTCCGTACCATCATCGGCGGCGCGGGCGAGGCCTTTAATCGTCAGAGAATTTTAACACTGCACTGCGGTGTAGAATATTGCAGTTTTATGTCAGCGCCATCTCTTGACCGATAGTGGAACTAATGTAACTTTTCTTAATGATTTGTGAAAAGTGAGCTATTTAGATACTTCGTTTTATTTTTCCTGTAATCTTTACATAAACTTCTATCACATAGAATAATTTCAGATTTTTCTCTTTGCAAACTTCGGAGATGAGGGGGGAAACGGTATTTTTTTACATTTTTCATCAAAAGTCGAAAACTATGCGGCCTAAAAAAAAGAAAAAATGTTTCAGAATGTGCAAACTGTGCTCTTTCATATGACACCCCACATGCCCTAGTAGCCCCACATCGAATTTTTCAGAGGTTTCAGTACCTGTTGCAAAAATATACATATAAGAGTATTTTTATTTCTTTCTTATTTGCAAAATAGTTGGGCAAATGTCATCTAAAACCATTCCAAATTTCAAAAGTATAGGTCAATGCTGTTCAGCTGCGTTCTCAGATGGTGGGGAGCTGAAAGCTAATAAATCTTCAAAAAAATTTTTTTACCGTTTTTCTAAATTCTAAAGTGTAGTCGTTTTTCGAAAATTTTCACTTTTTCGGAACGTGTAGTTCGAAAATGGGTAGAAATTCGAAAAAATGTGAAAGATAAAAGTAGTAGAAAATTGAATTAGCTTTTATTACGTAGGAGATATTTTTTCTCTACGACGCACGGTTTTAAAGATATTAGCGAAAAACTCAAAAGTGGGAACTTTTATCCCTCCCCCCCCGCACTCCGTCTCACCTCCTAGACGCGGGGACTTTTAGTATGTTTACTTCCTAAGCACCCTGAACAACTTTCTGAAGAAATCGCTTATGGCCTAGCTCACGCACTCTACAACTGCTTTGTTAAGTGGACTAATAGTGTCATAGCGACAAGAGGGCAACATGTCCTGAGGTGCTTATGAGGAGTGGAGAGGTATTCCAAGGCTATCAGTACAATCCCGGAATTACGGCCAAGATCCCCTACCAGCATCTTACTGGAATTCTTCCTTCCTCCGAGCACGTTTGCTCTTGCGAATCTCCACTCAAGCCGCCCAATTAAGTCAAGAATGAGGTGGGAGCTCTGTTCCTCGTCATTGTTCACTCCAGCCGGCCAATGAAGGCAAGCCAGAGGTGAGGAACAAGACTTCTCCCAGGAGATAGGGTCCATTGGGTCGCTACTGCCCAACAGCTCGCCACATGCTGCCCTGCGGGTTTCTGTATCTCTCTTTCGGCCTGGCTCCTTACCCTAAGACTTATTCCGGCAAAGTAAACTCTTCCGGCATAGGCCTAGAGTTCGGAGTGCGCAAGCCCCTCCACGACGTAAACGTAGAACTACGGCGGTGGGGATATTATTATTATTAGTTTTCTGTATTTTCAACTTCCGATTCATCCATAACGAAATCGTCATCTACATATTTTTCAATGTTCTCATCTGTCTTTTCATTTCCGTCAAGGAGCCCTAAATTTTAAGTTTATATTAAATGGCTGTGTATTATTTGAATTTTAAATAATAATATAATTAACGTTAAATTTGGTAGACAGCAGACACAATACATCTAAAATTCACGTACTCTCCTAGACCAATCTAACGAGCCCAATCTCGGTAGCTTTACGTATATCAGAGCGTAGATCCTATGACCACCTTCCAACTCCATCATCAGGCTGGCACAGTATTATCATAATATTGCGTTCTCACCAGACTTACATAAGTATTTATGATTTCAGCACTATCAAACTTCAAGAAATAGATGAAAATTTAAGTTACTTAAAGAAAAGTCTAAAAAAATACAAAAGAACACTAGCCAGTTGTATGATTTATATTTATTTCATTCGGTATCAATACACTCTTTATTTGTTTATAAAATTTATATGTGAAATTCTCAAAAAACTATGGGTTCAGCTATCATGAAGTTACCTCTGCCCTAGTTTAACTTTATCTTCACAAATTTGCATTAATAATTATAAATTAAATATAATTATCAATATACCATACAGGCTTACTAGTAATACGTATAATTACACCATTACATAAAACCTTATGAGCGCATAAACATTAAAAATGGCATTTGAAAAAACTTATGTAATCTGGCAATTTTGGCAACTTTCCGGCAATATTGACGAATATTGCCGGCAATATTGGAAACTTTCCTGGTAAGTTTCGGAAACATTCGGCAATTTTCATCCCTACGCAGGACCCCCGCGTAGAGCTTGCGGCAGGAGACGTTTTGAACCCCTAGATTGGGCAGGAGCCGCTTCAAAACAGCCCCGGCCCGCTCCAGTCTGGGAGTCAAACGTCTGAAATGACCCAAGCGCCCCCTAGCTCAGACCAACAAAAAAGATAGACAGCGCGCCACGAACATTAAAACTGAAGCCACCTTTTTATCTATGTGTGTATCGAAGGCTTGCCATTTGTTAAATGTTTTCCCTATAATTTGGGGATATTTGTGCGAGTAGGAACTATTATAATATTGTACGAGTAAGATATTGTTGAGTATGGTATTGGTATTAATTGGAAACCCAAAATATTCAATACATAAAAAAGAAAATAGGAATATAACTCGAAGTAACAAATCATATTTATATGTATGTATTAATCGAATGGGGAAAATTTAAATCGTATTATGGCAACCCCCGCACCTTATGTCACTACTTTCGTTCGTTGAGGTTTTTTGTTCCAAGTAATCTAATATAGAAACGATATTATTTCAAGTACTTACAAGTGAAAAGTGATTCCGTGAGACTTTTTATGTGATTTGCTGTTGTTTTTGCAACTTTTCACTGCACAGGAAGGCATAATTATATTTTTTTAATCTATGTTAACTTGACGACGACTCGTGACGTACTAAGAGCGATGAGCATGGTTTTAGTGTAGGTGTGTGCGTGAGCGTGTATGTTTACTTGCAGGAGCACGGTTTTATGGCTTCACTTTTGATGTTCGCGGCGCGTCGTCTTTCTTTTTTTGTTGGTCTGAGCCCCCTAGTAAGCGCTCGGTCGAAATGGAATGAACAAGGTACAAAGTACAAGTAACAGCACATCAAGTTACCACAAACTGTCTTTCCCCAATGGATCATAAACTATTGTCTGAATGGATTGTATGGAGATGAAGAAGAAATTCGTTGGTTTTGGATACCATGGTTTGCTATTGACTGTATTTAGAATTATACAGGGTGTTCTGGTGTTTACCCTAACAAGCCAAAACGTACCTATGTTAACATGTCTATATATAAGGTCCCGTTAAAATAGGCGGACAAACTTTTACGAATCATTCAGAGCACCAAAATAAGGACGATGGTAAAAAAATATAAAAGAAAAACGCATAGATAGAATCAGCATAGAAAATAAAATCAGCTAACGAAAATACACTAATGTGCCGGCAATTTATTATTTTAGGTCAAAATAAAATCACTTTAATCAGTGCTTTTTTTTTTGCTTGGATATGTTTAGTTAGACGTACTGAGCGCTGTGTTAAAATTTGTCCATCTATTTTAATGGGACCCTGTATAGATGTTATGTTACATCATATCAATGTCCAAATTTTGAAATTTCTTCATTCTAATTACGACCTCCTAGCAAACAAAGTTCAATACCAATTGGGAACATTTGACTTTGGGAAGCTCATTGCGAGGGAGGCCCACTGTACACGGATAAAAAGTATTTTAGGAAGGAAAGAGTGACAAGAAAATTTTAACTTTATTTTCTATCCCAAACAATTGAATTCACATTATTCGCAATATGATTGTCGGCGTGTTTTCAAACGAATCATTGAAACGTGCCGCCGAGCGATGCGACACTTACTACTACACTAAAATAATGTGTAATAAGGTTTATTTCATGTTGAAAAAAAAACTGGCCAAGTGCGAGTCGGACTCGCACACGAAGGGTTCCGTACCACAAGACAAAAACGCCAAAAAAAAAACATGTTTGTTGTATGGGAGCCCCCCTTATATATTTATTTTATTTTAATTTTATTATTTATTATTAAAGTTAAAATACAACTGAGTATTTTGTGAATATTTCAAGTGCCTACCTGTTGCCATTTTTGATATCGAGCAAAAAAGGGCAAAAAAATCGCGTTTGTTGTATGGGAGCCCCCCTTAAATATTTAATTTATTTTGTTTTTAGTATTTGTTGTTATAGCGGCAACAGAAATACATAATTTGTGAAAATTTCAACTGTCTAGCTATCGCGGTTCTTGAGATACAGCCTGGTGACAGACAGACGGACAGACGGACAGACGGACAGACGGACAGACGGACAGACGGACAGACGGACAGACGGACAGACAGCGAAGTCTTAGTAATAGGGTCCCGTTTTTACCCTTTGGGTACGGAACCCTAAAAAGTTGTAAAAGCCGCTCGCGCGCTCGTGGCGCGGCTTGCTTTGGTGTATCCCGACAAATAATAGGTCTTTACCTATGAAATTGCCGTTCTGCAGTAGGTACTGGCCATTTCAAATCAAAATACTTTTTGTTTGGCTAAGAATTCTAATTTCAAATTAATTTTATTTTAAAAACATGGTTTTTTTTTCCAAAAGTAGTCATTTGTTTATTGATTAGTGTTACATTTTCATCGCATTTCAATCTTTTTCGTCATCATGGATACGTTAAAAATTCGAGTAATTATGCAATATGTTGATTAAAATATTATTCGCGGCTGTAAGACATATGTAGTTACAGAATTATAATCATCAAAATCATCAATAAAACGCTCTATGTTCATAAAGCTGTAGGAATTACTTTTTCTGCTTTTTTATTGTTCTTACACCTTTATGAAGTTGGAGGGTTGTATTGGTGATTTTGATGATTATAATTTTGTAACTACATACGTCTTACAGCCGCGAATAATATTTTAATCAACATACAACCTAGCACTGGCCTGCAAATTGCAAAAAACGCAAGCAATTTTGAATTTCGCGGGCTGGTTGGAGCATTCACCTTAACAAACAAACAAACAAAACACTGGTCACTCTATGTGCCCGCGCTAAGGAATGGAACGAATCATATGAATCCTTCCCAGTTTTCTCACACCCGCCGGCAAAATAGTGTCATTTCACTCGCGGCACGCATTTGTCAACCGGCTCGAGCGTACATGTCAGAACGTGTTTTTCGCGTTGTGTTGGATTAACGGACTTTGGGAAATTTAACGGAAGTTAACGAGTCCATTAACATATTTTTAAGTTAACTTAAAAGTTAATCCGTTACTCGAAATGTTAACTTCGTTAATTAACGATTAACGGATTAACGAGTTAATTTGCCCAGAGATTAACGAGTTAATTTGCGCAGAGAGCCCAGCTTTGCCTACAATACAGCCTTTTAACTAAAAACGGCAATGTATTATGGTTGTCTGTGTGGTGCCGGACTTAAAGAATACCACCACCCATTACTTCCCGTGGGTGTCGTAAAAGGCGACTAAGGATCGTACCGGAGAATGGGCAGCAGCGTTCTCTATGTATTCCACCATCATACCATACTGCGATCGCCAACCCGCCTGCCAAGCGTGGCGATTATGGCAAACCCTCCCAAAATTGGGGGAGGCCTATGTCCAGCAGTGGACGTCTATCGGCTGAAACGACGACGATTATGAATTAGCCGAACCACACTCGGTTACACAATTTAATAACAAAATGACTTGAAGATGAAAGGAAACGTTTCCATTATCTCGTCCCACTTTTTTTGTGTAGTTTTTACAGCTCTTTATTGCACAATTTGGCATTTTTTAGTTTTCGTTTGACGTCTGACATCGAGAACGTTCGAGCGCGGACGAATGGAAATGGCGCTGAAGGAAGTCCTTTTTACTCCAATTTTACACACGAAATAAATATACTTGCGTCGTCTAGCCAATATAAGTCTGTGCTGACCGCGCACTTTTGCGGCAGCAGTTCCGTGATTGTCCGCGCAGGCGCACCAGATGTCGTGGACCCAATACAATGACATTGCGGCGGCTGAAAGGTCAAACTAAATTGAAACTGAAAATATCAACTGACTGTCTACTGTCAGTGAACAACTGTCTGTCCATAGACCTTGTTTTTTCCTTCAACCTTGACATTGGCCAGCGAGTAGGTACCTACTTTTAATACCATTATTATAAAAATTGAAATTGGACCTTGTTGTTGTGATGTGCAAGTGACATTCAACCTTGTTAATATTTTATGTAGGTATGAAATTGAAATGTTTAGCTTGTTGTATGTGAATGTCGCGTGTACCTGAAATTAATCCTAATTTAATACAAAACATAAAAACTATAAGTAGGTGTACCTATTATCTTTAATTAAGTAATGTAGGGGAGTAGGAGGCACATTATCACATTTTTCATATTTGGACTCATAAAAAATGAACTGTTAAGAGAAATTGAAAAGATATATTTTTCTTAGCTTACTTACTCCTTTGTTAATATAAAAATGACGAAATGTTTGAATTTGATGAAAACATTAAAGAAAAAAAGCCTCCCCATGGGGGCACATGAATCGACATGGGGCAGTTTTGAAAAATTGGTTTAAAAGCAGAAAAAAGAGAGGATAGAGTAATACTTAATTTGTCTTTATTATAGGTAGGTAGGTACCTAATGATATTTATTGTTATTAAAACATAAAATAAACTTATATGAAACTTCTAAAGTTAAATCTTGCATTAATAAACATACAAAATAAATCCTTCATCCATTGTATGCCTGCCAGTTTGTTTTCAGTCCATTTTGCA
Organism: Mesoligia furuncula; assembly: GCA_916614155.1. Taxonomy (NCBI): domain Eukaryota; kingdom Metazoa; phylum Arthropoda; class Insecta; order Lepidoptera; family Noctuidae; genus Mesoligia; species Mesoligia furuncula. The sequence continues at coordinate 12,756,696 of OU744799.1, read as the reverse complement.
GGACATTTATTATGAGCTGTTGCATATTCAAAAGCTAATGATCTTGCACTTTTATAGGTAAGGCCATAGTTCATTTTTGATCTTGTCAAGAGGTCATTTTGAAGCATTTTATCCTCGTCATTAGTTCACTTCTTGGAGCTATGTTTTCTTTATATAAAAAACCATAAAAAATATAAAGAACTCGATAGAAGAGTGTACTCGGCGTCAGTCCATGTGCATCTGCAGCTCTTCCAAGTTTCATAGTTCCGTTAATGACGCATAAAACAGCATTTTGGACATCATCTTCATTCATAATTATTACAGCTTTCCGTAATATTATTATGTTTCTGGGTAGTATATAATGCGTACAATTTTTTTGTGTATACTATGTCAGGGTACCTACGCCTAATAAAACTTGTTGCCGCGGCTGGGAAGTATATTTCCTGGCCGCGCTACCAACACATGGCTATAATTTCTAAAGTAAAGACATTTTTGAATTTCTATAGAGCGTACGAAAAAGAACAATTTTGGTACATTCTTTAGGGGTACACTACATAAATACGAAAAACTTTGTTTCGATAGTCACAAATACGAATTTCAAAATACCGATTTTCATAATTCCGAATGGTTCAAAATTCCTAATATAACAACTCCGATTTATCATTCATCCTATTTTTATAATTCCGAAATTTCAATATTCCTAACGTTTATAAGTACTATTCTCAAAATACCGAGTTCCAATAGATCTAATAACAAAAAGTCCGAATTAATGAAAATTCGAAACATCAAAAATACGAATTCCGATTAATTAGAATTCCGGATTAATTATAATTCCGAAATAAAAACTAAAAACACCTTGTAAAACTGAATAGCAAGACAAATATACGAGTAGAATACGGAATATCGAAGCACAAAATATCGATAAATGCTAATACGATGCTACAATATTGCGATGCACGTAACTGCGAAAGACCCGTCTCTGCGACGCCACTACACTTCCATGCACGTTACCGCGATAGATCTTCACTGCAACACTATTAGACTTAGATGCACGGTAAAGGTATTTATATTGTCATTCGCTCGCTCTTGCATCCTAGTATCGACGGAGCCCCTATTTCTGTGTAAAGGGTTTAAAGTAACATGCATGCAGCAAACATGCAGCATGGAAGCAAACACGCAGCATGCTGCATGCCAGGAAGCATGCAGCATGGAAGCAAACACGCAGCATGCAGCATGCAAGCAAGCATGCAGCATGGAAGCAAACACGCAGCATGCAGCATGCAAGCAAGCATGCAGCAAGCATGCAGCATGCAAGCGAGCATGCAACATGCAGCAGGCATGATTTCTGTCACGGCTCCGGCGCTGCGGTTCTCCGGCGGCCCCACGCGTGCTAATCGTCGCAGACGGCTTTCGCTCACCACCACGGCTTCGGCTTGCTGGCCGGCTTCGCCGGCCAACCTCAGCCGCGGCGGCTCGCTCACAGCCTCCTGCTCCTCAGCCCGCGGGCCGCCTCGCCCCTACGCGCCTACGCGATTTTAAATTACACTCTAGGGGTAGGGCAGACAAGACTGCGTGGAGTCGGATTTACAGCGATTCGTTTCTGTCACTAAAACCTAATTTTTAGCAAACGTTTTAGAGCTAACAATTTTATTATAAAGGAACATTCGGAATAATACACATTATATAATACAATACTTAGGACATATGACTTTATTTCATGCAAAATTAGGAGATTCAATTATTATAGTACTCGATATTGTGACAGAATAGATTTAGAAGTAAAGATAATTACTTAAAACAAAATTTCGAATTTTTGAACATTATGGTTACTGAAGTTTATAGCAAACGTGTTATGGATAATGACTTTCGAACAAACAATTTTAGGAGAAGAAAGGGAGTACCAATTTTAACAGGTTATTCGGAATATTGAAAATCGGAATGACGTTTTTCGGACCGAGAACCCATCGAGCATTTGATTCTTCGAACATATGAAAATCGGAAAACAAGCAAATCGCATTTATGACTTTCGGAAACATAAATTTCGTGATTTTTAATAATAGAGATTATAATTCTTAGGTATTATGAAATTCGGACTTTTGAAAATCGGAACATCGAAATTCGGAATAAAATATTTCGGAATATTTGGGTGTTCCCATTCTTTAGTGTAGGTACACTATGTCCGGATACGCCTAATAGTTAACAAAAACCGTGTTGTCGCGGCCAAACTTCCCAGCCGCGCCACCAAAACTTCATTATTCGTTGAGGTACTCTTTTTTTTACTATATGTAGATGTACCCTAAAGTAATAAAGGGTACCTACAATTTATCTAGAAACGTGTTTCTTTAATTTTCTACTGTGGCGCGCCCAGGAAGTAGGTATCACACGATTTCCTTGGGATCCTCTCATCAGATTCCAACTTGATGACAATGGGACCAACTCGACAGTACTTAAGGCCAGGACTCTCAAAATTGACCTATTTTTGATTCAACATTAAACAATCAAATATTCTTTGTTTTAATCTGAAAAAAATATATGTTGCAGTTCAATTAACACTCTTGATTATTCTACGGTTCAAAACACGATATTTACAACTTCACTCGATCATAAAAAATCGCAAACAAATCGAAAACAAGGAAGTTTTTGATCGTTTTTCAAGTTTTACTTGAAGTAGATCAAACTTTTACTCACAAAAAATATGTCAAAAAATAGGCAATGATGTGTAGAAGAAAATTCTACGGGTAATTTTTCTCAAAACAGAATTGTATTGTTTTAACAAGATATAATATAACAAGGCGGCCCGCGCTCATCGCTTCAGTAGCCTGCCAGGCGTCACCGAGGTAGGACCTGTGTCGCTTTTCCTGGCTCGCTGCGTTCCCCCGCTAATCGATCGAAATATACGTTCACAGACTGAAATATAATGCAGTATTGTTATTTACCGTGTTTGTGTATTCGTTTTAAAAATCAGTCTGTAAATATTGTTGTAGGTTCTAGTATTAATAATTAAACTAGATATTAGTTTATGTTGTTGAGGGGCCCGTGGCTAAATAATAACAGCCGCACAGGTCGATCGATCAGGTTAAGCTACGCTTGCCGCGGTTGGTCTGTGGATGGGTGACCATCTTTACATACCGAGACCCCTCCGTGCCTCGGAAAGCACGTTAAGCCGTTGGTCCCGGCTGTCATTTGTGGATCTTTGACAGTCGTTACGGGTAGTCAGAAGCCCGAAAGTCTGACAACCAGTCTTACCAAGGGGTATCGTATTACCCAGTAACTGGGTTGTGGAGGTCAGATAGGCAGTCGCTCCATGTAAAATACTGGTATTCAGCTGCATCCGGTTAGACTGGAAGCCGACCCCAACATAGTTGGGAAAAGGCTAGGCAGATGATGATTAGTTTATGTTGTAGTAGGTAT